>AYEL01071944.1:0-66347 GCA_000484575.1 Olivierus martensii
GGTTCGAATTAAAGGGTTAATTAAAAATTTATTAAAATATCGACGGAAAATCAAATTTTTGAATAATACGATAGAAATATGGAAAATATGATAGAATTTGAGATTTTAACCATTTTTTTTCGATTTACGCAAAAATTACGAAGTTATTAAATTTTAAATTTTGTCTTGGCTACCAAGTCATTGGAGCGGACGACGGTGCGCGCTTGTCTTGGCTACCAAGGCATTGGAGCGGAAAAGGTTAATATTAAAATCAATTGCAATTTAGGATTCAATAGATACATATATAGGATTCAATAGAAATTGCATCACCTCATAAAATTGTGTAAGTATTGTCTGAATTACTTGAGTGTATATAACAGTATTTTTTACAGATTGCATCAGATAAGATTGATGATATAATATTGCATTAACTGTTACTTTCAGCATAAAAACATGCTCTGCAAGAGTTGCAGTCATTCCTTGCTTGTGTCAGGATAGTTTACAAAATGAAAAGATATTTATTAATATATATTGAAAAACTTCTTATTTAAGATATTAAATAAAAGCAAACAATAAGCCAAATAAGTAAGATAAAGCATTTATTCAAAAACGTTTTCGGCTATTCATGTAGCCTGCCTCAGTATTTATTAATAATTTTTGTTTTAATTATTAATAGATATCTTTTTGTTTATAGTTGTGATGCTAGTCATTAATGTAACATATCATTGTGAAAAAGGGTTAGAAATGTGAAATTCTTTGGTGATGCACTTTCTGTGAATACTGATGAATGTATATTAATAAAAATTACACCAAATTTTTTTCCTTAATTGATATCTTTAATTTATTTTAAAATATTATATTAATTTTAAGAATGAAAAATAAAATTATATAAAACTGAGATTGAATTTATTTAGGAAGGAAATATTGCTTTACATTGGTCAGCATTTTCTGGAAGTGTAGATATATCGCAAATGTATTTGGATATTGGATGTGATTTAACTGCACAGAATGAACATGGTGATACTCCATTGTGAGTTATTTAGAAACTTACTAAAAGCTTAAGATTTAAATTCAAATTTGTTAATATATATAAAAATATATGAACTTTTATAGGCATATTGCAGCAAGGCAGGATAATTATGAATGTGTTGTGTATGTAAATTAAAATATTTGTTGTATATAAACTTATAAATAATATTTTCTTACCTTTTGTTTTTCTTCTAATTATCATTTTTAGATTATTCCTTGCTCGAGGATCTGATATTGAGACAAGAAACAAAGAAAATGAATGCCCATTAAATGTAAGTTTAATATTCTTCTTCTTTTAAATATATCTCTTTTATTTAAGAAATGAAATTATATAACTTTTTAACACTTCCTGTTTTTATCAATATTCTTTGATATTCAGACACATATGTAACAGGGAAAAGATTTAATAATTAAAACATTTTCTGCTTAACTTTGAGGCCCTCATCTGTATACAAATTCTTACACAACAAATATTTTAGAATATAGTAATAAAGAGCACAATTCTTTATTATTATATTCTAAAATATTCATTGTAAAAATTTGTATACAGACGAGGGTCTCAGAGTTAGGCCGAAAGCACTTCAATTAGTAAAAAATTTTTCCTTGTTATGTGAGCTGTCTGAATATTAAAGAATATGAACTCTCTTACTTCAACTAAGAAATTTTCATAATTTATTTTCATAAAAGAATATGAAATTATATATTAAACAAATCTTTTCAAACATTTTTCTGAAAGTGCTGCCCTGATCAGACTTCTCAAACGTGGATGGCATTAAGTATGAATCAAGAACTGAAACGCCTAACAGCCAACAGAGTGTGCAAATCTGAACGTATTTTACATAGGTAAATAAAAGTATGCTAAACATATATCAAATTATAATATTTTTTTGAATATTTTTTTATTATTTAGTTGAATATTTTAATATATTAATTGCAATAATACAGAAAATATGTAATGATTTAAGAAAGCAGATGATATAATTTTATTAATATATTTTATATTCATAATGATGACATAATAGCATCCTTTTACAAAACCTTATGTATGTCAAAGCATACATTATACAATACTAATGTGTCACAAAGATGTAATATTAAAAATAGTTATATTAAAAAATAACACGAGCCATTTGATAAAGCAGTTGCTTATCATTATAAAGGATCTGGATTCAATTTCAAATCCTACATTTCAGTTTTTCAGGAGGGGTCCATGTTTGGGCCTGGTCATTAACTAAAACTAACCTTACATAAGTATGGATTTACTTAGATTGGGGATTGCCTCTATATATACACAGGTAGTTCTCAGTTTACAAGTTTCTGCAGTTCCCAGGTTTATGAATTTTTTTCAAATATGAAGTATCAAAAAAATTAAAAATATGAATGTTACTTGCAATAAATAAATGCTAAACATTCATAAAAAGACATTAAAACCATATACACCAGTGGTTCTCAACCTTTTTTTTTCCTGGGCCACATACATTTGTTTGCTACATTAAGCAGGCTGCAACATATTATATCAGCAGTCGGCAACCAGTTAGTGTCATGTGAAAAAAAATCTGACTTCCAAAAAATCGCCTACAAAAAACTCTTGACTTTTCAATTCATGAATGCCATAGGCCATAGATCAGTGTTTTCCAAACTGACCTATGACCTGTAAAATTTTATGAGTGCATCAGGAAGGACCTTAGCAAATTAGGAAAATTCTAATTTTTCCAGATTAAAATTTTTTTTTAATATCAGAATTTACAAATTAGGAAAATTCTAATTTTTCTTGATTTAAAAAAATTTTTATATCAGAATTTTTATATTTTTTGCATGTAAGAGAAAAATTCCGTGCTTTTATTAATTTCATGCATGTACGTTCCGGGCCACACGTAAAAGCTTGGCGGGCTGCAGGTTAAGAATGGCTGATATACATAATTATATAATATAGTATGACTTGGTTTGTAGCAAAACACCATTGTCTGCTATGAAATCAGAAAAATCAAAATGGCAACCAAAAATTGGATATAGGATCCTCTATTTTACCAACATATTATATAAATAATGTCCATTTCTAATTTCTATCTAAGGTAGTAGTTCATTTGTATAAAAGATCATTTATATATCTGTCAATAATAATGAAAAATAAAAATTCTTTAACACTGCTGCAATGACCCAGCTTCATTCTAGCCAGGCAGGCTAGAATGAAGCTGGGTCATTGCAACGAACAAGCATTTTAAGATATTTTTCAATCTGTTTGTTGTTTTGCATGAACTAGTCTGGTTATGTTTTGGTTGAAGATAAATTTTCAATTTTTTTTCAATACTGAATCTATGCATTAAAATAAACTAGCTTAATCAAAATAAGTCTCCAATTTACACAGTTTTAAATTATGTAGTTTCAGAGATATGTGGATGTGCAAGTCTCTTTATTTTTGCTGAATTTCCATAAAATATGAATAAAAATTTCATTAAAGAATTTACTTTTTTGCAAAAATATCACTTAAAGTATGTTCATATATATCAATTTGGCATCTATTTGCTAATACACTGCGTATCACATATATCAAATTTAAACATTATTGGTTTCTGATTTATGTATAAAATTTTTGGAGAAATTAGTTTGTAAGTCAGGAATCTACTGTACACACTAAGAAAATTTGTTTTAGGATCTATAAAACTAATTTTTTTTGGATAAGTTGTAATATTTTCTAATTATTACTTATTTTGTAAATTTAATATTGTATTAACATATAAATGTCTGGCAAATTTTTATGTTTACTACTGTTTCAGTTGTTTATTAATAATTTCATAAATTGTATACTGTACATATTTTGACAAATAGATATATATATATGAAAGAGATAATGCACTGTACATTCTCTTCTTTTTTCTGCTTAGCTATCAGAAAAAATGAAGGATGAAAAAAAAAAAATAAAGGATAGCTAAAAATAGATGACAGGTACTATAAGTTAAATCACAATAGTACACTGGAGAATAACGAAGAATCTTTTAGTTACTTCTTTCAATATGTGGACCAGACAAATCTATAGAGCTTATAAATATTTATAGTATTTCTTAATTAAATATCGTAAATGCAATCCTTTGCTAAAATTTTACTATTATAATATATATAACACAGCACTAACATACAAAGATATTATATTCCACAAGAATTTTAATAATTCAAAAATAAAAGTATTTTCAGCCCTTTAAACAGGCCCTCTTCAATTAAAAATCACTTAAAACATATTTGTGGGATTCAAGAAAAAATTAATTAATACTTAAATCTTACCACTACATTTTCCTTGTTTATCTTCTGTTCTACAATAAAAAATATAGAACTTTTTTATTAAAGCTTTCTGAGCATTACAATCAAAATTCCAAGAAATATGTATAGTTGAGGAATTTTTTGCTTCTAAAGAAAATGGTTCTCTTATCTTCACAATAGCTGAAATAAAAAAGTTAAATTATTTTATTAAAAAATATTATTATTATTACTTTTCAATTTTTTTCCCCTTAAAATTAAGATATTTCCTATGATAGAATAGAAATTAATCTTGTACTATAATTCATCAATTTGTAATTAATTATTGAAAAAGCAAAGATTGGTGGTTAATCTAAACTGTAACAGCAAAAAGTGAAGAATTCCCTGCAGGGATTTTAAACAACTGGTATGGGTACTGGCACCAATGTGTTAACATTTATATGACATAAATCATTTTTTATTATTATAATTTGCTTGATTTTAAAGGCTATGTTTTCATTTTTTTTAGATAAATAAATCATTATATAATCATAATCTATTGAAATTGAGCTTTATTTAATTTTATTGTGGTCAGATTGCATTGCTCAGAATGGAACTCTTGATTTTAACATTATGTGTATGGGGAAATTGATTATTGATTTCTAAGTTCTTACTTTATGGACAATTTCATGTCCAAATTAGCTTGTAAAGTCAGGAATTACCTGTATGTATAGTCAGACATAAAAAATTTTTTTACTTCTGAAGATATATCATCATAAAATCAAATAATATTTAGTGCCCTGAATTAGACAGAACATCTTACATATGAAGCAATCATGTTGATGCCACTCTAAATTTGAACTGAAAGATTTATTTATTCTGATTCAGATTTCTGAGTAATTTAAAATATACTGCATTGTTATAGATTGCAATATTAACAAACAGACAATTAACTAATGATTATTACTTTTTTGAAGAAAACTTTAAAATAAAAATAGATTTTAAACATGTAGACATATTATTGCTTTCACTGTTTCTACTGGTATAATCCATAATAATATCAAATAAACACTTTTTGCAGCTGAGAATTATTTATTTCATAGTATCAAACGTTTGTTACTATGAAATAAATAATTCTCAGCTGCAAAAAGTGCTTATTTGATATTATTATGGATTTTAAACATGTTTCAGAACAATAAAATTGCATGTAATAAATATTGTTTTTATATATGATTTTATTATTTTATATGTAAATATGCAAAACAAATATTATTCAGTTATTATTAAACTGTGTTTTTCAAAATAATAAATTTAGAGATATATCAAGAGGCAAAGAGTTAAATCCTATTCAATGCGTGAATGGTGTTGATGGAGAACCTGCTCCTACTGATTTTCTATATATTACTGAAAATTGTGAAACTTCACCAATTCATGTTGATCGAACAATTACTTCATTACAAGTAAGTGCTTGTTTATCCCTTAATACCATTGATAAAAACTTCATAATTAATTAAAATTTTACTATTTAAAACTTTTTAATCAATTTTTTTATTTAAATTGAATTCTGTCAATAAATATAAAATATTAATTATAGCAGTTTATCTAACTTTAAAATAATAGAAATCTTATTTTAAGATTATATAATAAAGAATTACTGAATTATAATAAATTGCAGCAATAATAATTTTAATGTATTTTTTATTGAACATATTTAATACAGAACTTTTAGCTTAATTGAAAATCAAATTTTTAAATATTAATAAAAATTATTTACTTACAATTAAATTAAAATTTTCAAAACAACAAATACAAAAATAAACAAACTAAGCAAATCTTTCAAAAGTCACATTCACAGATTATTTAATCTTTTGGCCCTGAGACTGAATTTTGCTTATTTTCCAGTATACTTGCAATTAATTAATTAATTGTGTAAAATATATGTTATAGCAAAAGTGATTAATTGGTGATTATGCATAATCACTGGTTATTATACATAATCACCAATCATCTTGGTAAGTTTGATAAATTTAACTAAATTTTTCACTTTTACTAGCGATTATGCATAATTCCCAAATGAATTTGGTAAGTTTGATAAATATTACTGAATATATTACTTTTAAAGCAATTTTTGTATCATTTCCCAAAATGTAGTTCATAAATTTGATAATATTGTGAAATCTCCCACCTTTTGTTGTTTTAATTAATAATTTAATTATTTATTTAACCGTTATTTCACTTTTACAACACTCTCTTAGCACTCATTCATCTTTAATTTCAATGATATCAAGCCATTTCATTACATTTTCAATGTCATCTTCCACAATCTCCTTGTCAAATCCATGTCTTTTTTCAAAGATGCTTTCCAGAGTTTTCTTGAGGATACGAGTCTGAATGTATGCTTCTACATTTAGGGGGAAAACGATAGTTCTGATATGATTTTTGTGATAAGTTGTGGCTGTACCATCCCAAGTCATTACATAGGGAATTATCTTTATTTGGCACTTATACATCATTTTCAGTTCATTTGCCATTAATTATGTATAATTAATGGGAAATGAATTTTATTTTCATTTTTTTTCGTGAATTTCTCATTTTTCATTTTCCAACTGTTGTTAGCAAATCTTGATTTGTGATTCTGATCTCAATAAGCCATATAATCTTTCATTTTTGGCCATATACAAAAATATCAGGCCTATCATGTTGAAGTTTTATAAACATCTTTATCTGGATGTCAATGTTGATTTCTGCACCTTCATTTGCAATTATTTTTTGAACCCAATGAGATCTTATTTTCTTTAACTGCTTAAAGCTGAACTTATTACATAAATGAAAATGAATGCAGCCAACTACTTCATTATTTGAAGAGAATGCATTATTTATCAAATTTACCATCCTAGACTGGCGATAATGCATAATGTTCTGGAAAATTCGATTAATTAAATACTATTTATCATATTTACCATTAAAAACTGGCAAGTATGCATAATCACTGATAAATCTGATTAATTCTCAATAAATGAAATAAATTTTTTTACTTTTACCAAAATTGTTGATGATTATGAATAATAACCAACGATTATGCATAATCACTGGATTAATCACTTTTACTGTAGTATATATATATATAAATTTTCATATAATAAATTAATTATAAAAGTAATATATACATACGTACATATGCATATACTAATTCAGTCAAAAAGTTTGTGGACTGGATCATTGATTTGGTTATTAATCATTCTTGTGTTACTGTGTCATATTGGTATACATATCTTATGCAGATCCCACCTCAAAATAATCCCCTTATGCAATGATGCACTTCTGCCAAATCTACAGTTGAAATGGAATGTAAGATTTGAGTCATGGCTACTTTAAACTCATCCACTGATTGAACAATGTCATTGCAACAGTTTCTTCAAATAGGCAAAAAGAAAGAAATCACAAGGTATCAAATGGGGGGGAATATGACAGACTTTTCAGATTGCTTCAATAAGCTCACACATTGGCAGAAATGCATTGTCACAGTGGGTTATTATTTCGAGATTGGATTTACATACAGGCATCCTCGACTTTCACATAATTTGCTGTTTCACACATCTTTAAAAATTCAACTTTTTAAATATTTTTGTCGATAAGAAAAAATTTTCTTCCGTGAAGAACATTCCAAAATGCTGTAGCTTGCTTTACATTCTCAGACACACATTACTTTCCAGAATAGCGGACTTCACAGAATTGTATTCACTATTGTGTTGTTCTGATCAAGAGGTCAAAACAGTTTGGGCCGATTGTTTAAACATGTTCTAGACCTCGGCCGTGGTCTGAACCACAGTTTTATAAAATTTGCATTGCATAAACGAAGCGTCTTAGTAGACATGACTCAGACGAGGTCTAGAAAACTGATTTCTAAAGTATATTTCTAGATTAGGCACTAGCCAGGTTTAGAATTTAGGCCACGTCTTCTTGTACATGCATTAAATTTTCATAGGTTGTAGAATCCTCCCTATTTAATTTGAATTATTATTGAGTGAACTATAATTAAGAATCCTCTCTATTTAATCTGAATTATTATTGAGTGAACTATAATTTAAAGAATATATTAAATGTTTTAAGTACAGTTTAAAACATTCTTCATTTCTTCACTTCAAACTTCTGCCATATTACTGGCGTCATCGATAGAGCTTATGATACTGATTGGCTGAAAATTTTCAAACAACAGGAGCGCATAGGAACTGTAGTAACAGCCAAGTTGGTTTTAGCATGTTATAGAAATCTTTATCAAGAAAAGAAAAAAAGGGAGGTATTCAACTAAATCTTGACAAGTTTATAAAGAAAACCCCCGAAAGCATTTAAACACATCTCTTTAACTTCATTATGTATACATATTGATTAATAAACACTTTAAAACACAGTTTTTGGTGGACATTTTTTTACATCCCTCAACTTTCAAACATTCAACATTCGCACACACTTTCAGGAACCAATTATGTGCAAAAGTCGAGGGCCACCTGTATGGTATGTGCACTAATATGGTACAATAACACAAGAATATCAACTAATTGACATTTGCCACAGCTCGATTTGTCATCTGGTGGATATTTTTGGCATTCTTTCAAAGGTGATTCTAGATTGTGTTGTTGGAGTGATCATTTGATAGAAGTCGTAAACTATGTTCTGTCCCACAATGCTCATTACAAGCAAGAAAAGAAATAAATTTGCATGTTTTCCCAAAAGAAAAGAAATTAAGAGATTTGTAGAAAATTAAGCTAAAAATAGAAAAAAAATGTAACTAATAATTTTTGTGTTTGTAGCAACCATTTCAAATCGTCTGACTTTGTTTTAAATGCTAAGTGAAAACAGATTTTCGTTAATTTTAATTTACATATTTGATAATCAGATCTGATTAAAACCTGATTACTGCTTTAGAATATGGCTTCAATAATTCTATAAAATGACACTGAAAAAAAAAATGTGGTCTCATCTTTAAGTCTGCCAGTAAGGAAGCATGATAAATTAACCAGTGAAAGGAACTGAACTACAATTTTGCATGAAGAATGATGTAGAAAGAGAATGCACAAAAAAAATCTTTGACATTAGGTATCTTGCCTTTAATTTTGTATAGTATTTTTTATGTAATGTATAAAATACTAATTCATGAATTACTAAAACAAGTCCTTTTAAACAGAATGTAGTAACTGCAGGAACACGTTATTATAAATGTATTTCCACTTTTTTAAATATTTATAATGTAGTAGCGATTTCAAAGAACTGGTCTGCAAACATAATGCTTCTATATTTCAAGATTTTTCATTCTCTTTTCTTTTATGCTACACGATATAATGTACTTGGCTTTCAATACTGTCTCTCTTATAAGACATTGCTTGTTAGACAATTTATACATATTTACGAATTGAAAAATTTCACTTAAACTTACAACCGGTCTCACACTAATAATAGTTATAGAAAAACAAGAATAATCAGCATTATAACTCTGTAACAAGGAGTTGTTCTATAACTGTACAAACATGAGGATAACCCTTACTGCCACCATTTTGAAACACTACAATCTATAGGTTGTGGCCAAACTCAATAACCAACAAACTGAATGACTTAGTCTACACACTTTTTCACTGAACTGGTATAACTTTCTATTATTGTAGATATCAAAAAAGTTATAATTTAATAAGAATTAAATATGCTACAATATTTATGCTATATCAGTGTATATAAACTGTCTGGTCTGTTTTGATGAATTGTATTATCTGTAATTATTTCTAAATACTGATATAGTTTTCATTTTGTTCTTTCATCATCATCATCATTATTATTATTATTTAGAATAATAATGAAAAGAACAAAAGCTATTTTCTACATATACTGTTCCTAGCCTCACTCAAAAATTGACAATCATTCTAAGTCAGTGTTTTCCAAACTGTGGTGCACATCCTACTAGGGGGGTGCAAGTCTATGGCAAGGGTTGTGCAAGAATTAACAAAAATATCATTTTTGAGACAAACAAGCCAAAAATAAATTCAAATTGGTGTCAGAAAAAAATATATCAGCAAAAGGATTATAATTACAGTACACATAACTGTGTATCCAGAAACTTTCTGCTGTAGCTATTTTAAAGACAAGATAACAATCTCGTGTAGTAATTGAAAAAGAATTGAATAGCGATATCTTCCATGACACCTGATTTGAGAGAATTTGTGCTGAAAAACAAGTCCATTCAGCACATTAAATAATATGTTGTATTAAACATGCATTCTATTTTTTGTTTTTTTTTGTAAATTTGTTTAATTGTATTAAAAATTATTACGTCATAATAAATATATACAGTGATACCTCAGTATACGTTCTTAATCTGTTCCAGATCCTTGGACTTATACCAAACAGGACGTATACCAAACAAATTTTTCCCATAAGAAATAAAAGGAAAATGATTAATCCGTTCCCATGAAAAAATCCTGTTATTGGCATATTATCCATTGATGGGATTATATAAAATAATTTAAACACTGCTTAATATTAAAATACATAAATACAAAAGCAATTACAGTAGATGAAATAAATGAAAATTTAACCTCGACTCTTGCTGAGGAAAATCAAGTGCCTACTAGGATGGTGCTGAGAAAGGAGGAGGAGATGTTATTGTTTGGAAGGAGAGTCCGCTTCTTCCAATAAAACTTTAGAAATCCGAAATTCTGGTGTTTTTTCTCCTCCTATTTTCCTCTCTTTTCCCTACTTGGACCTATTGAGGGGTTTTTGTTGGTTTTTTTGTTGACTTTTACTAAAAAATCTGTCCAAAGAATTTCGCTTCTGCCTTCTCCTCAAGATGTTTTGGAAATGTGACATTGTCTGGTCATTCCAGACAATGCTATTATGACTGTTTGGGCTTTATTGTGGTGGTACTTCTCTGCAAGTTTTATATAAGGAATGTGTTTTTTAACAGGGGACACACAGACTCATACAAGTTCTAGCACATGAGTCGGTCATATACCAAGCAAAATTTTTCACATCCAAATAGGACATATACCAAGTTGGACTTATTTCAAAGTGGATATATACCGGGGTATCACTGTATATTTTTTATGTATATGAACGTTATTTATATAAAATATGGTATATTGTTTTGTAGTATTAAATTGTAAGTGGTAAGTATTTATAAAATTAGACTGCTTTGAAAATGAGGGGTGCACCAATTTTTTATGAAAAAAGTGGGTGCAGACACACAAAGTTTGGAAACTCTTGCTCCAAGTAATTTAATGTTGTTGAAACATATATCATTGCAAAAAATGTTTAACTTAATAACTGTTTTTTGTTATTTCCTGCTTAATAGTGCTAGATTAATTTATTTTTATATCGTTTTATAAGATTAATAAAACAATATAAAAATCAAATAATCTAGCACTATTAAGCAGGAAATAACACAAAAACAGTTTATTAAGTGAAGTACTTTTGGAAATGCCATCATCAGCAACTGTATTAAGCGAAATACTTTCAGAAATACTTTACAGTGTTAACTGAGCCAGCTTTTAATAGTGTTTATACGTAATTATAGGAATTTGTGTGTGATGTATTGTACTGATGATGGCATTTCTGAAAGTACTTCATTTAATAAACTATTTTTGTGTTATTTCATGCTTAGTAATACTAGATTAATTGATTTTTATATAGCATAGTATTTTGCATTCAATAACAAAAAAATTTATTACCTTCTTTAAAATATATTTGTTAAATAAAATGATCTGATGCATTTTATATAACTTATTATTGTTTTCAGATTAGAAATAAAATATGAATTTTTTTCTTGTATATAAAAGCCTATTTTCTCATTCCATCAATACTTTTATCTTTTTCATGAATAGCAGATGTTAAACAAAAGTTAAATTATTATTAATGAAAAATAACAATAATAAATATTAAAAGAAATTTATAATTTATTTTATTTCATTAAAATTGATTACAAAATTATTTATTAATCTTTTAAAGTACAAATATGAATTTAAAATGTGTAATAATAATATGTCAATATTATATCAAATACTGTGATAAATTTTCATATTTCTGAAGAATGCTAATCAAAAATGATAGAAATCATATGATTTATTTAGTTTTTGCAGAGCATATAATCAGATAATTTAATCAGGTAACTCTAAATATTTTATCTTTGTTCTTTCTTGAGGTGTTTATAGTTTGCATTATAAAATTTCAAGGAAGCCAAAGTTCCTACTCTCACCATGTTGTATATGTGCTGTAGATCGGTAATTGTAAATAATGATAAGTTACTGTCTTATACATGCTTTTTTTGTTATGACTAGTCCTTTTTAACCGAAATTAGAAGCATGATGGAAGTTTATTGTTGAGGTGGACAAAATTGAGTAACAAGCCCTGATGCAGTTCCTCCATCTTCAAGGGAAAATTGCACAAACAATTCATGAAAAAAATATCAACTGTATGTAGTGAGGAATGTCCATTATATGAGACTGTAAAATGATGGAAACAGGAATTCAGATATGGTCACACCAGCCTACAGATGATCCAAGAGAAGGCCTTCCAGCAAGGTCATGTCTGTGTTTTGGTACAGCAAAGGTGTCATATTGATAGATTACTTACAAAAAGGGTTGACAATAATGGGCATAGTATATGAATTTGTTACAAAAGTTACAGGACAGTACAAGGAAAAAAGACATGGTTTGCTGTCAAAAAGTATGTTGTTTCTACTTGACACAATGCATCTGCATGTCATCTGCATCTGCATAAATATGGCTATGAAACCGTATCCATCCCCATATTCTTCTGACCTGCACATTCAGACTTCTTCCTGTTACAAAATATAAAAAAACATTTAGGGGAGGTCATTCCTACTGTGGAGAGCTAGTTTGTTACCAAATCTGCCAACTTCCAATAAGATGGAATTAAACAACTGTTCCACAAGTGTGAGAAGTGTGTGGCCCTTGGACAGTGGTATTCAACCTTTTTTACTATGCGAGCTACTTTTCTATACTAAGTTATTCGGCGATCGACTCTCTTATAAAGATCATGTTCACATTCCCTCAACCTGATATCTGATTACATACAACTATGCCGGTAAATGCTCTGCTCGGACCCATTCTCCCAGCCTTAAAAACTTTATTTGGTATTTAAAAATTTATTTATCACTTTTAATTATTTTAATTCAACAAATAAAACAAATATAAAGAATAAATAAAAATCCTTCTTAAGTCTTAATCAGTATTAAAGATTTCATTCAATGGCATTGATACTCTAATAGTTCTTGGGATTGCCCGAGATAATACAATCATGCAAGAACTTTTTCCTTGGTATCAGCAATATTTTCACATATATATCTGTAATAAATTTGATATTCTATTCCTTTCAATAAGCAAACAACAGTTTATTATATAAAATGAAAAATTTCATCAGTTTATTACTATCATTAACTTTTGACCTTAATAAACCTTAACATATATGTTACTATACACTAAAATGTTTATATAGAAATAAAGATTTAATAGTCAAATAAATTGCTACAAATACATATTTTGGAAAAATAAACCGTTATCTTACTTATCAGGAATTATTCTAAAATTAATTCCTAATAGAGTATTGTACTATACTGAATATTATTTTCACAATAATTAATTTTTATTTTAGGTGTTAAGAATAAAAAGAAACCATGAGTGTGTCTGAACTGGTAAGACAAAAAGCTTATTAATTTTATATAAATTCAAATTAAGACCTGTTTTAAATTTACTACAAATTAAGTATGTAATGTTAATAAATAAATTTTCACATTTCAATAGATAATGCTAATAATTATTATGTTATCAATATGTATTGACATAAACATGCCTGAATAGGTTTCAGTTATATGAACTTTAAGTTTCATAGATGAATATCACACATGTAATGAGAACTGAGACAAGTTCCCATTCATCTTTATGTATGTTTTTATTGTTGTTTCTTAGAAGAATTTGGAGTTTTTGATCTTTAACATTCTGATAACATCTAACTTTATATTCTATTTTTTCTTTATTCTTTTAAAAAATAGAATTATAATTATAAATTATAATTCTATTTTTTAAAGAAAAAATAGAATTATAATTTTTAATTATAATTCTCAACATTCTATATGTCAGTGGTGTTCAACTTTTTTTACTACGTGAGCTACTTTTCTATATTAAGTTATTCAGTGATCTACTCTCTTATAAAGATCACGTTCCCCCAAACTGATATCTGATTATGTACAATTATGCAGTTAAATGCACTCACTCACTTTGGAGGACCCACACTCCTAGTTCTAAAAACTTTATGTATTTAAAAATTTATTTATTCCTTTTAATTATTTTAATTCAATGAATAAAACAATTTTATTGAAATAAAATATTTATTTCTCTATTTTAGAAAACCAAAGTTAGAGAAAACAACAGATTGATTACAGACTTATAACTTACATGAAATGCTGGTTGATTAAAAAAAAGTTAATGTGAAATTTGGCATTGTCTGGAGCTCGCAATATTTTCATAGTCAGGTTGATATGAAGAAGTGGCCAATCGCAGACAATCATCCAAATGATCTTTGTAATTTGGTTTCTTGATTTTTTAGGCGTTCATATTTGAAAAAGTGGATTCTGAGAAGTATGTCGATCCAAAATATGGCAGCATTTTTTGTGCAATATCAGTTAATATTAGAAACTTTTTGTGTATACTTCCAAATGATAAGAAAATTATTTATTTGACAATTTTAACAAAAAATAAAAACAATAACAATGCACTTGAAGAGAATTAAAAAATAATACAAAATAATGATAAGTAAATTATTATGTTTTCAGTTTTAATTAAATTTGTAAGAAGGAAAAAACTACAGATCGACAAGTTGAACACCTCCTAGGAGATGAATGTGTAGAAAAGGAAGAGTTGAAAGACCAAATTTCAGATTCTTAGTACATCCACATTGTGATGATAAGAAATTTATTGGCTTCTTTTCATACAATATTGTTTTAATTTTTTATTTTCTTTCAAGTCAATTAATAATCATTGGAAAAAATATTGAAATAAAAATGAAGTGAAGTATTTTATACAAATAAGTTTCTAATGATATGTAGATTGCATTTTAGATTCCAAGAAAATAATTTTCCATTTTAGTAATCCTATGGACCATTAATTAGTTTTATATCAGAATGTATGCATCACATTTTTCTAAAATAATACCAATTTAGGATTATTTTACTTCATAGAAGTTGCTATTTTCTGATATTTTTATATTAAGCATTTATATTTAAGCCACAGAAATCAGCAATTTTAAATAATTGCAGTAACTATAGAAAAATTCTCAAATTAACTTCTTATAAATAAACAATAATTTTCATTTTCTATGTTTAAGAAGTTTAATGATATTTTTTGCAAATATAGTAATTTTTTTAGGCTTTATACTGAGATGGAATTTTTATAAATCCAGGCTTTCTGTTCAATATTTCTTTATATTATCTAAGATAAATGTTTACAAAAATATAATCATAATTCATTTAACATTTCAAGAAAGAGGTTCTTAAATAAAATCTATTATTTATAATAGCTTTACAAAATTAAAGGGGATTTCTGTGATATTCTCCTTTTCTGTTTCTTGTTCAAGATTAACCAAGAGAAATTAAATAAGCAGCTATCAATGACACATCTTATATCTGCAAAACACTGCTTAACTTAGATACTTTGCATTACATTAAAAAAAAAAAAAACAAGCACATACTGCAAGTTGTGCTTTTTTTTTATGTAATGCAAAGAATATATGTATAAGAACTTTAAAGATATTTTAATAATTATCAGCATGAATTCAAAGTAAACATAGAAGAGGTTTATAAAACAATTTATTTTTTTCACATATATATTTATTGATGAATGAGATAGGGCAGCCTCAAATAAAATATTTGATATTTTATTAATTTATTCAAGTTTAATTAGGCAATTTTTAAGTTTTTTTATATCATGCATATTTAAACTGAACTTATAACAATGATCATATTAAAGTATTTTGAATTATTTTAAAATCATGTTATTGTCCTAACATACTATTCTAGGATGACTCAAGTTATGATTCAGTTTTTCACTATTATAAAAATCTAAAGTGCAATGTGTTTTATTTATTCTCATTAAATTTATATAAAATATGAAAATTGTTTCTGTAAAAAAAACACTTCAAGATTAGTTTAAAAATACAATCCTTTATAGTAATTATGTTGGTGAATTTACATATTTAATTATAACATACATTAATCTTTAAATAATACATATTATTTATAACATACATTTTTCTTTTGCTAATTCTTATTTGTTTTTCTTTAATTTCATGATTATTTTTTATTAATTTCATTTATTAGGTGATCATAATTTAAGTATCCTATCAAAAACAACTGCAGTGATATGTAGTGGATAAAATTCAACAAAACTTAGTAGGAATACTCCTCAAAATATACAAAAGCAGTTTTTATGAAAAAATATTCCAGAAATCATCAATATGGGCATATGTCACTGCAAGTTAAGAAAAGCATAATATTTCTATGTATCTACAGATTATCAATGGGTATAAAAGTAAACATGAAACATTTCATTCTATTCTTGCAAATAGTGAAGACATGATAGTTTTCAGATTATTTGAATGTACTTTGAATATTAAACATATTAAACTAAAGTGTTTATCTGTACCCAAATAAACCTAAATTATCAAGCCAAATTTTAGCCCTTGAAATCTTAATGGAAATAATTTTAATGATTTGAAATAATTTGAACTAATGTTAGCGCCATCTCGTAGTTAGAATAATTATTGATTTTACAAATGTTTTGTAAAATTAATAATTATTCTAATTACGAGATGGCGCTAACATTAGTTCCAAACATTAAAATTATTTCCGTTATGATTTCAAGGGCTAAAATTTGGCTTGATAATTTAGGTTTATTTGGATAATAGTTCCCTTGAAGTTATTATTTAAAAGTTTAAGCTTTATCTGTACTTTGCATATAAAAAATTATTATGAAAACAAGGTTAATGCTGCTGCATGCTTCAAGAATTCCAATTACTTAAGCAATAGAGAGGAGATCCAATGCTGTTATTTGCTTTCAGAAGAAAATTATTGCTTATTTTCAAGAAACTGGATGCCTAGATATGAAACCAAGAAGAATGTGCAAATCTTGCTTGCAAATTGTCAGAAAGATTTGCACCTTTTTCTTGACTTTTTCAGAAGCTGAAGATGTTGGTATTTCCATGATGGAACTGTCCCCAGAAAATATAGCAAGTTCCTATAGTATATGTGAAGTGTCAAGGCAATTGGATATGACCTTACACAACTATGTGAAAATTTCTGTATAAATTGTTGCATTATCACCTTAATAAGATGAGCCATACCAACGTTGTTTTCCAATGATATAGGCAAATAACTGACATTTGACTTGATATTTCTTGCTCAAATAAAAATGGATGATGAAGATAATGGAATATATTGTGAGAGAGATGATACTCATTTTTATCTACAGTAAATATGAACTGTGAACACCCACAATTGCAGCATTTGGATTGAAAAAAATCTCTATGGGACATAGGGATTTTTTTTCAATCCAAAAGATACACTTGCTAAAAGTCACCAATATGTGTATAACATCTTTTAACTATTGGGCCAATCTTTTTTGAAGAAAATTGTCTAACTAGAGTAATTACTACTTATCAAGATATATTAAACGATGCTAAATCTGTTATTTTCCTACAACTTCAGCAACCAGAGCACCTAGTCTCGAGTTTTACCAATCTCACCTCACTTTGAACTCATCACGGTAGCTGTACATGATACCGTTTTCGCTACCAACTAAATTGGTAGTCTCGACAACGCGAAAACGATCAGTGCGATAGAACACGATACCGTTCTATCTACACAATATTGCTAAGAATGATGCGATAGTAAGTGAGTGATCTGGGTTGAGGTTAAACTGTTACAACCAATCAAATTTCAACTTATTCAAGAAAACATCCATTCCAAATGATAGTGAATCGTTTACCCGTGTTTGAGACAAGATTGATCATAAACAAGTTTCTTTAAATAAAAAAATAACAGAAGAACAAAAAGATATCATGATTTCGTATATAGATAATATTTAACTATTTAACCAAATAAAATACTAATTAAAAAAAAAAAATACTAATTCGATAAAGAAATAATCATCAATTATAAAGTCATTAAAAAACTGCAAGAACAGAAAAAGTTAATAATAATATTTAAATCCCAATTCATTTTAGGATGTCATTATTAAATTGAAATTAACATAGCATAATAGTAAACTAAATAAAAAAAAAAAAGCTCAAACAGAACTGTAATCTATTAATATATATATATTAAAGTGCTTTAAGAATGCTTTTTATATATAATAAAACTAAGTTGTAATGATTTCAATTTAAATGATACTTTGTCTATAACCTGGTCTATAATATCAAAAAATATCTTAGTGTTTACAATGTCTCAGTAGAAATTAATGTTTAACAACCTTTTATAATACTATCACTAAAAAATCAACTTCAATTTTAATATTATTCATCACTTTTGCATTCTTTTCATTATCATTCTTATCAGTTTTTATCATTTTTTAAAACAAATGCTGGGTGCTAATTTAAAAATATAATAGAGTGCCATTTATTTGATTTTTCAAGTAACTAAATTTGCCATATATTCAAATTAAAAAATTCATAACATTAGAATTTCAGAATATCTGAAACATTTAAAACCATTATAGATTTATACAAACTTTAATGATTTTAACTTATTAATAAGTTAAAATCATTGTGAGATTCTTGACAAAACTCTCCTCGCATTCCCTTTTTCTCATGTATTCATCATTCAATAATTAATAAGTTAAAATCATTCTGAGATTCTTGACAAAACTCTCCTCGCATTCCCTTTTTCTCATGTATTCATCATTCAATATCATTTTCCTAATAAATATTTTAATATAAATAATTAAAAAGTAAAAATTTAATTAATTCATTGTGCTTATATGAATTAGAAAATTGATGTATAGTTAAAAACCTTTAAATATTATCTTTTATGTTTGTTATGTTCATTTTTGTTTAATACATATTCAAATAACAATTCAGTTGAATCTATAGTATAATGTAATCGTTTATTTCATTTATTGTATGCATATTTTTTATTTTTAATTATGCCAATTATTGTTATTGTTAAGTTTGAATGTAAATGCAACAATAATCATAAACAAGCCTCAAAATAAAGTAACTATTTTGAGTGAAATAAAGAAAGTCTATGTTTATGATAATAAGTCTTGTTAAAAAATTTATTTATTCAAAAGTAAAGATTTAATTTTATGATTTTATAACAATTTTTAATTAATGTGTGAAAACTAATGAAATTTATCAAGAATCATGTACAAATTTGAAATGCTCTTTAATATGCAAAATGAAATAAAATTAGATTAAACCAGCAGCTCAATTAAAATTCAATACTGTGGAGGCCGCAGCTATACGGGACCAGTGTCGATAGGACAGGCGTTTGGCCTAGAGCGGTAAATGGCACGTTACAGGTAAGGATGAGTAACGAGTGGATTCAACAATGGGGACGAGACTACGTTGAATTAAAATTCAACAGCTTCTTTATTTAAAGAGACTTGTACATAATGACTTTTACAATCGTTGCGCACAACAGAAAGAGAGATACCTGTATTGTTTGGATCCTCGTTAACTACAACAAACAATTTATGAACTTCTCAAGGAGTTGATAGATGTTCACTTATAAGTCTCTAGTCCAACTTCACAGTCTTTAGTCCATTTTTTTCTCTGTCGTAAATTTTCACCTAAACCAACACAATCGTCGACAAATAATAATGAGTAATTGGCTCCACTGATGAGAGATGTACGTCGAATTGGCAAAATGTTCTTCGGCTTCTAAGAGTTTCTATTATATTCGTTGTTCAATGATAGGGATATCACCATCCGCTATCAATTTACAAAGCTGACGAAGTGTCAGATCAAAACGTTTCTTTTACGTGTCGGGAGACAAATGCGTCGGTCCCTGGGCAAAGTTAGCTCTTAAATCCCGTGGCCTTTTCATTCCCCTTTTTCCCGGGATGGGAAAGATGATGTTTATTTCTCGAACATTCGTTGAGACGGGTGTCGAATTCGTGACTATCCGTCGAATACCTGAGATAAACATTCTCAGCAATTTATTGATATGAGAGACACAAGAGTTCATCCGACGATTGAAATACAACGCACTGTGTCACCATCGATTCGATATGTTTATTTTGACAGGTGTTTTTCTCCCTCGTTTGAATTCACAAGAGTTCATCCGACAATTGAAATACAACGCACTGTATCACCATCGATTCGATATGTTTATTTTGACAGGTGTTTTTCTCCCTCGTTTGAATTCCTTTCTATCTCTTGTTTCTATTAATTTGTCTTAATCATGACCGAAAAAAATCGAGGTGGAGAGTAACAAGGTACAGACGTCCCACGCTCAATCTCCCACCTCCCTCGGAATTTTTCCCGACTCCGTCTCCGTTCGGGGGACAACTCGTGACCCTTACAATACATTTATTTTTGATTTCTGTCAGTCTTGGATATAATGACACCTGGACATGATATTACAAAAAACATATTTTGATTAATTATTATATTAGAGTTCCTCTGTAATTTTGCTTTATTTCAGTAAATTTTGTTCTATGTAAACTGTTTTTATTTAGTTTTCTAATATAGTAGTTTCAAATAATGCTGTCATCACAATTTTTGAGAAAATAAATTGAAAACTTATTTTTTTTAATTATTAATAAATCAATAACCATATATACTTGTGTATAAGCCAAAAAATTTTGTAAATGAAAAACTTTTTATACAAGAGCTGGCTTAAACAGGAGATAGTTAAAAACTGAAAAAAAAGTTTCATGAGATAATATGATTTACTGCCTCAGTTGCAGCACATTATAGCTGTGCATATGAGCCAGCCTCATGATTCATAATATACTTTTCTAACAAAGATCATTATCTTACTAATTCTATTATTAAAAATAAGTCAATATACATGGCTGTTTGTAAATTAATATTTTTGTCTATATTTAAATATTGGATACTATACAAATAGGATCAAAAAACATAAAGCAGTTGTGTTGTCTTATCTTTGCACTAATAGTGTGTCCTTTGGCAGCCATGAGACCTGCTATATTTATTCTTAACAAATAACTATTTATTTTCAATTTTATTATTAAATTATGCATATACAGATCCCCGACTTACAATGGTGTTGTATTCAAAAATTTTGGTGATGGTTCAAATAATCATAACTCAGAACACAATTTTCCATAAGCATAATGTTATAAATGAAGATTATATTTCCCAACCATCAGAATTCAGGTTATTCAATATTCCAGGCGTGGCCAAGCTTCATGTTACTATGAGCCATTTAGGAGAATTTCAAATAATCGAGTGCCACAATCAGTTTTTTCGGGTAATCTTAACAATGGTTTCAAAAATTATTTATTATATATTTCACATGCATTTATTTCGTATAGATGCCTACAGGAATCCCTTGATTAGTGCAGTTAATAAATCCTCACAATACACCACATATATCAAAACCACACTAATCAAACTAAAAAACCAAAGGGAATAATTATAATGAATCCTGGAAAATATCAAAATTGTAAACATGTATTTTTTTTCTCTCTCTCTCAAAACGTATCTATATTACATTACATGTACTTTAAATCATCAATGAATATATATAGTTATTTAAAAATTTATAATAAGAATTAAAATTTATTTTTTACAAAATTGAATAAATTTTGTAAAAAACAATTGCATGTCCAAAGACATCGAGTACTGGAGAGGAACTGAAGGCCAGGCTGGCTATATAATATTGTAATGGCTATTATTAGGTAGTTGCCATTCACGCTCAATTTATTAATAAATAAAATTACGAACAAATTTAAAATATAACAATTACATGATGAAAGTCATAATATTTAACAGAATAAAAATAATAAATAAATTTATTGCAGTGCTCTAATCATATAGACTACAAACAAGAAAAAATAAATATAAAATAATCGCACTTGTTGAAGCGCACTAATCTAATTTGGCACCACATATATTAAGGGATAGTATCAATTTTTTTTGCGCACTAATCAAAACTGTATTATTCAAAGCCACACTAATCAAGGGATTCCTGTATTACTTTTTACAATAAATGAACAAACTATAAATATATTTTTTAAAATTAAGTAGGTATTTGCACCATATTAATTATTGACTTATATGGTATGGAGCCATATTGAAGGTATCAAAGAGCCACATGTGGCTCCTTGCTGCAGTTTGGCTATCCCTGCAATATGCTTTTAAAAATTCATAGCATACAGTAATGTTGAATAAATGCTGTTTATTCTTTAAAACCAGGAAAATATGAATTTCATTCATATCAGAACTTTATATACGTTAAACTAAAGAAAATACAATACTTTAAAAAATTAATTATATTATATGAAATATATGCAAATAAAATTCTCCTAAATTAAGAATTGGATATAAATAAAACCACATTTTGAATTCTGTTGAAATAAGCAATTATAATAATAAATGCTTTATTAAACTTACTCTTGGATCACTTGTAGCAACTGGTCCTAAATGAGCCAAAATTAGAGGCAAAAGCATTGTTACTAGATGAGAAGAGCCAATTCCATTTAATATTTCTTCATCTGGAAAAATATCATTGATTTCATTATAAAAATATAGTTTAAAAACAAAGAAATATTTATTTCATAATGGATATTTTGAATAAGTTAAAGAATATTACCATCTTCTGATTGAGCTTCTAATAACAGATCAACAGCAGCTTTAACTATAGCACTACAAATTGACAAAGCATTTTTCCGAGCTTGTAATTCAGCTAAGTCTCGACTATTTTGTAATGTTTCTGAATCTTGAGGAGTACTGAAATAAAAGAAACATTAAAATTAGTTTTTGATCTAGGTTTTAAACAGTGACATACATGTTATTTTAATGATACCATTATTGCAAATGTAGATTAAATATTTAAGATGTCAATTTTCACAATGAATAAGTTATTATTTTGCATAACTCAGTCCATAAACAGCTCTTTATCATAAAAATGAACATTTATTAAAAAAATTTTCAATTACTTTACATTTTATCATCATCTTTCTTATTGTAATTATTGCTAAAAACATAGAGAATACTCAATTTGAAACAACTGTACTTCACAACTTTAAAATTATACTAATTTTATATTTTACACCCTTTTCTCTGTATACAGGATTTATAAACTAAAAATTCTTTTAAGGCTAGGAGTTTCAGTCATTTTCAAATCTCATTAATATTGTGGAGACATGAGTGAATTTCTTCACAAAAGTAGAAAATTTTTAATTGGGTCTGCACTAATTACATTGCTACTCAATTTTTTCTTTTGTATCTATATTTTTTCTGGTCTGTGGAACTCCATGAAAACAATTCACAAATTAATATACATGTTAGGTGAATCTAAGAGAATTATCCTTCAATCATATTATAGAACAATATATTCTAACTGAAACTAATTAAAGGAATATCTACAAATAAATTATCCAAAGCAAAATTAATCCCTAGCATAATAAGTTGGAATTAAATTGCAATTTTAATAATTATTTTAAATCAAGTTTACAATACCACCATCTAATATTTAAAATTTACACTATAATTTTTAAATATCACATGTGGTATTTAAAAATTATAGTACCTTGAACAGTTTCACAAACACTTTACATAATAGATGCTACAAGAATTACAGTCCAGAAGAAGAGCACTTTTAGCAGTGATGTTAACAAACAAATTTGATTAGAACAGTAAGTAAAAACGTTTTCAATGCTCAAGGCATCATCTTCAGTTACAAAAATATATGTACAGTCGGTTGCAGAAAGATCCGAACATCGTTCATAGGGGTAGCATAAGAGGAAGTAGTATGGATTACAAAGTCTGGAAATTCCTGGCACAGTTACGGAGAAGTAAATGGACTCTTCTCGTTGCGGAGGAAACAGGGACGGGTAGATGTCAGAGATGCGAGAAATCTCAATGATGTAATTGACATGATTAAATGCTATTATGTGATATTTGCTGTATTCTTCCAGCACTTGCAGTAGATGAGAGAGAGAGAGAGATTTTACAATTTTTGGTGTTAGTATGGCACCCATACCAGGTTAAGATCAATAGGCATGAAGATCTGTACCACGACAATGCTATTAATCACTTCCGAAAAATCCTGAAGGAGAGAAAAAAGCAATTGATATTGGACAGATTCTTTATCAGAAAATAAACATAAAGATGAAAATGCAAGACTATGTATGTATATATGATTGTTATTACATATAAATAAACATAAATAAAACTTATATAATTTTTTATTTATGTTTTTTTTGGGTCTCTGGAACGAATTAATCAAATTCCATTAAATCCTATGGTAAATCGATGATCAGTTAACAAACAATTCGAATAACGAACATTTTCTTGGAATGGATTATGTTCGTTAACCGATCACCGACTGTACAGTGTATCTCTCTCACCTCACTCGTTAGGGGAGTGGGATGGGACCGATAACAAATTAATCTATTTTACATAGGTCTTATATGGGACATTGTCCCGCAATTCGACAGTTTCTCAATTTGACATTACTTTGGTGACAGATGAGTGTCGAATTGCAAGGCGACACTGTATTATTAGGATTTACTAGAAATTGTGTTTACTAAAAACAATCAATATTAATTCATCATCACTGATGCATAACAAAAAATCAATTTTGGACACACATGAGTAACTCATAATGGGAATTAGAATAGAACTGCTGCTGAGCAATCTTGGTTGGAGAGTATAAAATAAGAGGTGGTCTTCATTCTTTTGTTTTCTCTCTTAAGAAAGTATCAAAAGAGAAGAAGAATAATGCAGCTACACTTATGTACATTTTTTTAATTAATTCTTTCAATTCAAAAATATTTTCTAAAATGTCTGCAGTGAAATCATATTATATAGGAATGCATCATTAAACAAGAAGTTTCACAAAGAACTAAAATTGCCTATTTTCCAAAGATATAATTTATTTTTCATTTATTTAGCATTTGGAATTCAATGGTTTTGTGTGAGTAATTTTAACACTATAGATGTCACAATGACATCAGGTTGATGATGTTAAGCATTGTCATAAATTATTGGTGTTTGTGATGCCATCCATTGTTATGTCATACCAGGACTGACATCATGATAGATACTGAGATGGTGCTAGTTAAGAAATCAGGTAAACCATATGTTACCCCTACACTGCTAACACTTAGCACCCTATATTGACACTAATATAAGCTAAAATTATAATAAAATGAAATTCTATCCTGCATGATTAAAAGATGTGGAATCAAGGTGCTCTTTAATGGCAGATAAATTCTGTGATTGGTCAATACAATTGACAAAGGGTTTGAGTCATTGATATATGGTCTGATATACAAAAAGCATCCTTTTTGTGTTTGTTAAATTTATTACAACAAATTGGAATGTAATAAATAATGGTAAGCAATCCATAAATTTTGAGCATTTCTGATTTATGACTGCTCTGACAAACAACAGCAGAGTTTAAACTGAACCTAGTTGAAAATCAAGGATTAGCTGTAATTGACAATCAAAATTAGAATTAAAATAATAAATATTGCAATTTCTTGCTGAAAAAGAAAAAAAGAAATTTCTTTTTCCTTTTTCAATAAATAATAGAACATTTGAATATATGTATGAAATTTATTTATTTTTAAATATTAAATGCATATCTCTCATAATTCCAATTTCTGAGTATTTTTCAATTATGCAGGGAAGTTAATTTCACGATTACTCTGGTTAATCGAGAATCTACTTTAATAGTAAACTTATTTTTATTAATACCAATTTTCTTTTAAAGTGTGTAAAAAATTTTAAATAATCTATTAGAAAATGTAAATCTATAAAGTTTCAATTCATAATATTTTACAAAATAGTCCCATGAAAGCAAGAAAGAAGGGTAAAAACAAATCTCAAAATAAATTACACAAATCACATTATAATATAATGTGATTTGTGTAACATTAATATAATGTGAGATTTGTTTTATCCTTCCCTTACCTTTAATGTGATTATAAATAGCAATAAATTAGAGTCTCTTTGTATTGAGCTTCCTTCAGAAGCTCAATACAAAGGGAAGGGAAAAATAAGTTAGTCTTTTTTTGAAAAACTATATTTAATCTAATAGAATATAGCAATATATTTGAGCATGTTACTGTCAGTTATAATCTACATCTAGCCATTCAATTATTTTACACATTTTCTTCATTATTTTGAAAATTATTTTCATATATTAAAAAATAAGAATATATTTTCATATTTGCCATTCCAAAAATTTATAAATCAGCTGTTTGTAAATTGAGAAAAGGGAATAATTTATGAGAGAAAAATATAATTAGAATGTTTTAAACTTTGCCACATTTTCTGACAAAGAGAAATTTCAAAAATATATCAAAATTATTGAAATATAGATAAATAATATAAAAGAAAAAATTAAATTTATAGCTTAGAAAGTAGAAATTTTAATACATTTATGGAGATTTTCATTATCAAAATTTTTCTGTTCAAAAGTTTTAATTTGTTTTGGATAAGCACAATTTATGAGTATCTACTTTTTTAGTATTTGATATTTTTTAATTATAATTGAATTTATTTATTTTACTTGATTCTGAAACTAAAAAATATCAATTATATAAGAATTCAGAAAGCACTATTAGCAAGGAATACAGTTGATTGCTATATAACGTTTTCGGACCCTGTCACGGTCTCTCCTCAGTATAAAGTCTTTACTTATGACAAGAATCAAACAATAATTCTAAATTATTGTTTGATTCTTGTCATAATAAAAGACTTATACTGAGGAGGGACCGTGACAGGGTCCGAAAACGTTATATAGCAATAAACTGTATTCCTTGCTGATAGTGCTTTCTAAATTATCTTATACACATAAAGCAAGTGGTTTCTTATAAGTATATCAATTATAAATTTCAAAAATGGAACATTAAAGCTACATTTAGACGATGCCTCTCTGCATGCAATGTTGTATGCAGAATGACGCATGCTTCAATATACAACAGCTGCATGAGGCATGCAGCTTACCCCTTTGTGGTCACACACAGAGAACATACTGCAGAAAATGCCAACACGAAAGAGTTTTACGCTGCCGCTAAAGCAGTAGCTATTGTTATTATTTCAAAAGACAAAGAAAAGAAGAAAAATGAAAGTGTTTGACTCACAAATATTTGTATAGAAGTGCTAATAACATCAGTATTTTGAACCAAATCAGGTTAGATAGTTTCAGTCTTTTCAAAAATTTTACTAGAATAACTTGACGATGATAAATTCAACTTCTTCAATATATTGAAGCGTTTTCTTCACACCCCAATCCATAAAGCAAAGAAAAATTAGCAAAAAAAGTTCAAAAATAATCAAAACAACAAGATGTTGCATGACTAGTTGCACGTATAACCCAACTAGGAAGGGGAACACATGCACTTTCTTGCACCTAGTATTGCAACAGATTTTGAGGCATGCACATTTGCATGCCTTCTCGCACACCTAGTTGCATGCAGTTTATTGCATGAAAAGTAGCACAGTCTAAACATAGCTTGACTGTTACCTTTATTAATTGAAATTGAACTTTGTTTACCTTTGTATATTGCTCCAATAAGCTTTTAAAATAATTGAAAAGACTATGTTGTGGTCTTAGAAAATCAAACTGATAATTTCTTTGTTCTCTGTTCATTAAATTCATCAAAAATTGACGGCCATTACGTGCAACAAATTGTGCTGTAAATTTTACAACATCCCTAATCAAATAAAAGAAATTTTGTTAGTCAATAAATATCTTTTAATTAAAAGTCATTTATAACAAAATGTAAATAATTGTTTTGAAAAAAAGAATAAAATTATTAATACAATGAAATCAGTAAAAACTTCATTATGTTTATTTCTTGACTTATTTTCAATAAATTCCTAAATTATACACATACTTGTATAAAATATCATAAAAAAACTTCTCTAACAAAGTTTCATAAAATTTTTAAAAAAGACTTGAAATAACTCAATGTTACCTATACTTGCACATATTCAGGCAATAATTCTATTACTCTTTATATGTAACAAATTAAATAATTATGCTACAAAACAATAAATAGATATGGCATGTCAATTGTTTGAAGAGTTTTTTTTATATTAAAATTCTAAGCTAGATAAAATATATCAATTCTCCATAAAGACAAAAACTTAAAATTTAAAAGTAAAAAATTTATAGCATATTATTAATTATAAAAAATTTAAAGTATCTGAAATAATAAGTTAATAAGATATTATAAATCAACTTATGCAACTAAAGAATTAAGAAAAGGAATCAGTTATATATACTTACAAATCTAAAGCTGATATTGATGGTGGATCATTAATAAATTCAAATTCTGGAGGTGGTTCTTTAGGAATAATAGGCAGTTCTGTAATTTTAGCAATTTCTGGAGGTTTTGGAATAGATGGTGCAGGCTGTTATAGAAAAAATATTACAACTGCAGTTTAGATATTTATTGTAAGAATAATATGAGCATTCCAGCATAGTAAACAATGAATTAAATTTTGTATCATTGTCTATACCAGTGCTTCTCAAACTTTTTTCATTCATGACCTCATTTTTCATTACAAGATTTTTTGCGACCACAGGTTTAAATATGAAATAAAACATACAAGTACATAATTCATTTACACACTTAAGATGAACACAATCAACCAACTACACTGAAAATACATATGATGTCCCCAGGTTTAAATATGAAATAAAACATACAAGTACATAAATCATTTACACACTTAAGATGAACACAATCAACCAACTACACTGAAAATACATATGATGTCCTATGTTAAATATTGGGCATTTGTGAAATTACATATAAACTGAAATTCACAATGTTTGCATTTAATTTTAGCGACCCCAGCATTTCGCTCATAGTTTGAGAAGCACTGGTGGCATAGTTTGAGTTCAAACAAAAATTATTATTAAATAAAAAGTTATTTAATAATTTTATTTAATAGTATTTTTAACTATTAAATGTATATCTGTAATTTACATATTAATTATTATTATTAAATCTAAAATAGACTTAATAATAATATATATATTTTATATATTAAGATAACTAACTGTTTATCCCTTTGCTGGCATATCTTTCTAAATTACACTTTATCTAATTTAATAAATTTATATTACATAAATAGCTGTTCCTCTAATGAACATCTAAAAATTTTTGTGTTTATGAATATGAAGATGCATTAGAGCTCACAAGCTCATGGAAAAATGTCACATCACACTCATACTGCAATCAGAAATTAGTTGCTACACTCATAGTCAATATATAAATCTTGTGGTTTGTTTAACACAGAATATATCATCTACATTGTATAGGATCCAATGTATTTCTATGCTTAATTGTTATTATAAATAATGTGATACTTAATTATTGTGTGTAGTAGCCTAATATTTGTCTATGCTACCGGCTATTCTGTTTTGGGCCATACTCAGCAATAAAGCAAATGTTTGGCTTTAGTTGTCTAGAGAAGGCACTATACAATAAGAGAGTCATCCAATACTTAAGACGATCGACTATAAATCGTCCCGCGATCGACCTTTTGGCCATCCCTGCTATATGGGACCATTTATTTAGAATGCTTGGCTTATGTATGATTCTCTAATGAAAGATTTTTCTCAAAATATGATTTCCATGTACAAAATTTACTAAAAAATTAAAAAAATTCCAAAAAATAAAAATTGCTATTTTCAAAATTAAGATATTTTAGATTAATTAGCATCAATTAACTAATCTAAAATAACCAAAATTTAAATTCTACTCCATATGTATAAATTTTTTTATTAGCATCAATGTGATAAATTTAAATAATTTTGTACTTAATATACTGACATATTTATTTATTAGAATAAAATTTTATTGATAATTATTTTAATTTCTTTGATTTCCTTGTAATTATCAAAAAACCAACTAATGGAAGTTTCCAAATTTTTTAATAGATGGCATTTCCTATCAACATGATGTCTTGCATTTTTTCTCAGCTAAGAAGATAATTAAGATATTGATCAATACAAAATTTTAGAGTTGTACAATATTTTTTAATTTTTAATTTGATCTTTAATTAATCTGTGATTGCCTAAAATTGCATAAGTTTGATTTACATGGTTTCAACTTCTGTTGTTTCAGAGATATGCCTGTTTTAATTTTTGTTAAAATTTTCATAAAATACTAATGAAAATTTCAATAACAATTTACATTTTTGTAAAAATATCACTTATGGCCTTAAATTTTCCGATCTATAGTTAAAGTAGGCTTATAAATGTCATTTGACCATTTCATTTGCTAATCCACCTATTTATGTATATTAAATTTTAGCATTATCATCTTTTGCAGTTTTTGATTTACCCTAAATTTTTTTGGAGAAATTAATCACTTAAGTTGGGAACTTATTGTATTATAGAATTTTTATTCATCATCATCAGCCTGGACAAATGATTAGATGAGTTTTTATAAAATGACTTAGGAACACCTTGGGAATGAAAGTTATTTACATAATTTACCAACAAAACAATGGCAGCTAATCTAGCATTACTACTGCTTCTTGGTCTACCATTTTGATTTTTCCAATTTTGTAGCAGGCAATGGAATTTCTGCTACAAACCCAATTGTACTGTATTGTATAGTTACATATATGGTTTTAAATGCCTCTTTACGAGTTTAGCATTTATTTATTGCAATTACTGTTCATATTTTCGATTTTCTTGATATTTTATATTTGAAAATAGCTTATAAACCTGGGAAGTCATAAAATGAATACTACTTGTAAATCATTTTCTATTAAGAGTTGTTTATAGAAAATGATTTAAGAATGTTAGAATCAATGTAAGAATATTAATTCTATTACATTGAAACAGTGAAAAACAATCATTTTGTTACTATGTATAGTAATATGTAATGTTTCGATTTTCTATAAAAGTATTATTACATGAATTTTATTGTTAATAAAATACCAAAAAAAAGCTGAAAAGAGAAAATAAATTAAGCATATATTAACATATATATTGCCACAGCCACAACAATTATATCACATTCCTAGTTCCACTACAGCTGATCTTGCATCACAACAGTAATAATCACAAGTAAATATTCAGTTAATCAATTCAAAAATGCATAATATGTGATTAAAATTTATGAAAAAGTGAGTAGTTTTCAACTGATTTTAGGATATGGCTATCAACATTATCATCAGAGATTAAAATTGCTTCCCCAGAATGTTTATTTTAATAATAATAATATGTTGTTTCTGTTGAGGTAAACTCAAAAATATGAATCAAAACAATAATATAAATATTCAAACAATGGATAAAAAATATATTTAATGCATTTTATAATTGGAACTGATTGGAATATGTTAATAAATTTCAACTTATGCTATGAATGGGAGAGAGAGATTATGCATTGTGTATTCATAATTATTGTTTACAGTTTTAACTAATTTCTGTTGGATAAAAATTTGAAACAGCCAATGCAATTCAATCCAGTATATATTTTTCCCTATGGCTGAGAGATAGAATTCATTATCTCATAAGAGATGACTAAAGGATATACTCTCTTTTCTGTTAATGGCATGATAAACTTCTGGCAGGATTCTTTGTGACAATCTGAAATAGTAAAAATTTTAGGTATGGTATCAGTACATTATTGTGCAAGCAGGGCTGCTGAGAGAGAATGACACCTGAGACTTTTGTCATGGCCCAGCATAAAAAAGGGCCCAATCGTTGGGCCCTGAAGTGTCACATAATGTGTCCAATAGTTCGCAGGCTGCAGCTAGAGAACACTGTCACACCCAAAGCAGTAATGCCAAAATAAACTATTTTATATATAATAGTATCTTGATAGATGAAGGTCTTGTGATTGTAAAGTGTGCAACTGTATAGTGTAGACTGTGCATGGTATGTAATGTATTGAATTCTGAATTTATTGTACATTCTTTTTAAATAAATGTTTAATGTTTTATTTAAATCAAAGTGGGGTCTAGACTATATACTTGTCACAAGCCCAAATAATTCTCTCTGTAGCTCTATGTATATTATAACAGGGATAGATAACAACTTTGTAAGTTATATCAAAAATACATTGAGTATATGTTAAATGGAGTATATCCAAAATAAATAAATAAATAAATAAATAAATAAATAAAAAAAAAACCAAAATTTGAAAACTCAGAATGCTATATATTTAAATACTGGACAAATGTCCCAGAATCATTAGCATCAAAATATTTAGTTTAATGAACAAATATGCAAAACTCTAATTTATAATAAATAAAATTCAAAACTTTAATACACCTATCCCTCGATTTGCATGGTGCTCAATTTACACAGTTTTGCTTTTATACGGCTTTTAAATGAAAACAAAAAAATTTTTTTTGGGTTTTATTTTGATTGTTTAGCCTTAAGTCATTTATAAATTAAAAAAGTATCATATTGTCACGTTTTGTGGGTTTACGAGTTTGTAGAGATTAATAAAGAATGAATACAGCTATATTTCATATAGTTCAATTTATTTACACACAAAACAAAATAATTTTGTTTCACTATAACTAAATTCAATAATTATCTCATACAACACTAATCTATGTCTTTAATTCAGAATAACTTACAGTTCTTCTTAGTCTACTTTTGCTTTCACAATTTATCTCTCACTATTAACTTTTACTATCCAAGTCTCGCAGTTCAACTAAACTCAACTCAGGCTTGCAGCTCTCGCCTATTTATGTTTGAATTCTTTAATTTTGTTTTTATTTGTATGGAATATTGTTAATGTTTTTTGTACCATATTCAGTGTTAATATTTATGTTTTCATTTTCAAAAACAAATTGAAAAAGTATAAGCATTAAATTGTCTCTAAAAATTAATGAACCAATCTTTCTCTTTAATCCTTATCTCATTTTATATGGTTATAAAGAACATATCTTCAATTTTTCTTTATCTTCTTTAAATCAATTTACAAGATTTACAGTTTAATTGAACATATTCTTCTATTATGAATTCTCTCTCTCATTTTACACAGTTTTGGTTTGCACAATTTTTCCAGGAATGTATCTACCGTGTAAATTGAGGGATGAGTGTATTTAATTATTGGATGATAAATAAAAAAAGATAGAGAGATTAAAGCTTACTTTTACTGTTGGTGGAGGGACAACTGCAGATTCCACAACTAAAAAATAAAATTCAATTAATAATTTACAGAAGTAAATCTAACAACTAATATCATTACATTTATTATTATTATTATTATTATTATTATTATTATTAAGCCATTTAATATATTACCTGCTCTGCCTTCTTTAAATTCTTTAACTTTATGTTGATAATATGCATGATAAGGATCACCACTATTAAGAAAATTAAATTTTTTATTGTTGATTTCATTTTGCCGAATACGTGCTTCAAATTCTGGTCCTAAGGTAAAATATAATAAATTCAATTATCATCATGAAATGAAATAATATATGAAATTAACAACAATTTCTCAAAATACAATGTTCTTACCATTTCTTGCTACAAAACTTGCAGTTTTGTCAACAATATCTGAGAAAGTAAATAAAGGATAAAAAATTATAATTTTTATGATACCACAAAATCATAACCTAGGCATTCATTTTAGCAAAAAATTATTTTGTAATATTTTCAGTGCTACAACTTTTAAAATTATTTTAGTTTTTCCAATTATGTTTCAATTGTGGGATTCTAAGATTATACAGTTACAATTTAAAATCAAATATAAAACACGTTTCACACATTAAAATTAAAAATATATATTTTAATTTAAAAATTACAAATTGAAAAAAATTATATTTTAAAAAAATTGCAAATTGAAATGTAATGCAAATCAAATTTCCATTTATATTATTATATATCAATTACAGTGTAATCTTGTTATCTCGAACCCCTATCTCGAAATCCTCGATATATTGAAAAAAATTTTTTTCCATGCACTTTCGACATTAAACCAATGTAATTTCAATAGTTATCTCAAAGTATTTTCTTCAAAACCTTTGCTATCTTGAATAAGTTTATAATTTTTGTCTATAAAAACGAATAAATTGAATTGATAAGATTATAATTTTTGTGCTAGAGAAATTAAAAATACCAGTTTTCCCTTTATTTCAGAGTCTAAACAAAGGATTTAAATTTAACAAAAGAATGTAAATGTGCTACAGATAACAGAAATAGGAACTTTTTTGTGCATGCTCAAAATATTGAACATGCCATACTGTAGTTTCATTTTCTAAGTTTCACTTCTAATTGCTGACAGGTTTTTATCAATTAATCATGTTTATTCAGTGATATTTTCAACCTTTGATTTAAAGATGCAGGAGTTATTTAGATACTAATTTCATAGAAAAAAAGAATGTCTTATACAGTATTAAAAACTACGGTATATATTATTGACATAAAAATCTTTATTTAATATTAAACCTTGATATATCGAACTCTCTGTCAAATTTTTTTTGTTCCAGTGAGATTCGAGATATTGAGGTTCTACTGTATATGGAAAAATATTGTAAAAATATAAATTACACTATATTAAAAATTAATCTGTATTCTGTATATCTTATCTAATAATTATTTTAGAAATAAACTTATATTATAATATATTATTGATATTGTAGACACTGTTTGTTGAAATTTACATTGATTTTTATTTTAAAAATTTCTTGTTCCTCAATTAACATTCATTCCTAACATTATATCTATTTTATTAGATTTTGATATGAGGAATCAAGCAAAACTAATCTCAAGTCAAATAATCCTAAACTATCCAAATTTATCCTTAGTGAAATATTTTAGAATTAATTACTAATCTCGAGTCTCTATAAAAATCTGTTTAAGATTTATTTCCATTAAAATCAAATAAGTTAGAAAATATTATCAGAATATTAAAAATAAAATAATTTTTATAACAACACTTTTCTATGACTTTACACATACGATACCTAAAGTAGTCAATTTCGTATCTTAAAATATACAACAGTTGATACTAGTGTTGCAGAGTTGTTAAATTTCCTCTTCAGGTAGCTTATATAACAGAAATTTGGTCAAATAAATACACTGGACAATTGATAAATCCCTAATAGGTTTGTTTACTTGATATATACAGGCAACATATATAGATCTGTACTTATATAAAGATTCATTGACTAAAAGCAAAAATAAACTGATTATAGCAGATAAAACTATAGCACAGAGATGTAAGTACTTTACTTCTAATTTCATCATTTATCATTTGTGAATATGTTTTATGGATTTATTAGAGTAGTTTTAGTTAAGGAGCTGCTCCCAAGCCAAGATTGTCCTGAAAAACTAAAAGTATGAGACTGAATTGAATCTGGCCTCCAAGATAACAAGCAACTACTTTACCCACACAATTTAGATGCTTATCTATATTACTTATAAAATACAGATTTTGTGTGTGTGTGTGTGTGTGTGTGTGTGTGTGTGTGTGTGTGTGGTTTTTTACAAGAGCTTGTGTGTGTGTGTGTGTGTGTGTGTGTGTGTGTGTGTGTGTGTGTGTGTTCTTATTAATGTGTAGAGACATAATTGTCATCAATATGTCTTTGGAATAGTAACTTTATTTAATAACTATAAAAGATATTTAGGAATATGATATAGAATTTTGTTCAGTATCAGTATGGCATGGCCCTACATTGCCCTTTTTTAGGGCCTTAGGAGGGGCCCAATTTTTATTTATTGTATGACAATAAATATCAATAAATGGCATTAACTGTTAAAGTAACGAGCAACAGAAAAATCCAGGATTACTATTACTGGATTTTTACAGAATTACTTAGCTAAAACAATTATTACTGATTATGATACAGGATACTGTTCAGTATCAATTTATATTCAATCAGTGTCTTTATATCATACCTTTTTGTCTAGAACTAAACAATCACTTCTTCAAATATTATTTATTAACTTATCTTCTAACATTCACTTTAATTGTATAATTAAACATTAAACAAATTTCTATTAGAAATTTTATGAAACCTTTAATAAATTTATTATTATAATTAAAAGAAAGATATAGCCATGCACATTAATGTTAAATCATTATTCAAAATTTAATAAAGAGCTTAAATAAAAATTAACGCATGTAAACAAATTTAATTGTTTGTTTACACACGTCAAAATGTGATGTGAAACAAGCAACCTACTTTTATAAATTATTAATTATGGTAATCTACCATAATTTGCATCAAGACAGATTTCTTGGAGGGACTGTCAGTCCACATATTTTTTTTTGGCTGATTTTAATGCTTTGCAAAATATAATGAATGCAGAAAGAAGAGTCTAGTGATTTAGGAAAATTCTAATCTTTTCAAATCTTTGGAAAAAAATTTTTTGGTTTGATTCCCAAGAATGGTAACATGTGGACTCACAGTCCAATGAAACCATTATCTTAATTTGTAATACTAAGATTATTTGGCTGATATATTGATTATTAATCCTTAGTAAGTTTGTTTGCTTGATGTAATTTTCTAAATCAGGGCATGGCCATAACTTTTATTGAGGAATACATCCCAGTTAAAAATTATTTGGCCAGCCACTAAAAAAAATTAATATAACATATTTATCAATAAAACTATCAATAATATTTAAATATGATCATTTTACATTGTAATTTTTAATTCCTGGATTAAAATTACTTATGAAAATACATAATAATGCATTTAAATAGTCATCAATTAAGTTTCATTGTCATAATGTTATAAAAAAAATTTATGTCTGGTGGCCATAATCTAATTTAACTTCAACTTTTATGAATTAAGTTCACTCTAACTGTCCTACTGTCTAATATCCTGAACTATTTCAGCATTGTGAAAACTAATACACGTACAATAAAGTACCATGGATGCAACTTTTAAGTTTAATTAGGTTAATTGTCGTGGCTGAATCTGCTCTTCACGGAATTTCCATACCATTTGATAGATCTCGTCAAACTGGTCAAAAATTATAATAAAACTATGGGAGAAAGTGGCAGCGATTAGAAGATATTCCGAAAAATTTATCTGATAATGGCGTAAATTAACCAAGTACCACTGACATGTTGAACGAGAAGCAAAGCATAATGTTATAGTCATCATAATGATGAAAAACTGCTATGGTTTTACATGCTAAAAATATGCCAGGAATTATTCTTATGATTATGCAGGTTATGATTTTATGGTGATAAATCCATAAATTACATAAGTAATTTATGGATTTATATATTATGTATATATTAATATATAATATATATTTGCATCAAGATGTATAAATAAATCTTGGCAAGAACACTTTCAAGATGTATAAATACATCTTGAAAGTATTCTTGCCAAGGCATTTGAATACAGTTCTTGCGTGACACTTTCAAGATGTATTACAGTAAACTCCCGTATAACACGCTCTCCTATAACAGGAATTCATATAACGAAATCGCTCTCCCATAACATGAATTCGTGTAATTATACATCTTGAAAGTCGGCCAAGACACTGTCACTTTCAAGATGGCATTGTGCACAAGTATTGATACTTAGTTGTGATAAGTACTTTTTCATATATAGGAATCCCTTGATTAGAGAGAGTTTGAATAATGATTAGTGTGCAAAACAATATGAGACTATCCCTTGATATATGCAGTACCAAATTTTATTAGTGCACTTCAACAATTTTTTTTTTTGCAAACCCTCTGAAGCGTTAGCAACTGAATTTCTGGGATTGTAGTCTACATGATTAGAGCACTGCAATAAAATTATTTTATTTATTTAATTCTGTTAATATTACGACTTTCGTCATCTAATTGTTATATTTTAAATTCGTTTGTAATTTTATTTATTAATAAATTTAGCATGAATGGCAACTATCTAATAATAGCCATAACAATATTATATAGCCAGCCTTGCCTTCAGTTCCTCTCCAGTACTTTATAGCTATGGACGTGCAATTATTTTTTACAAAATTTATGTAATTTTGTAAAAAATAAATTTTAATTCTTACTACAAATTTTAAATACCTATACATATTCCTCAAAATGTAAAGTCTGATTTAAAGTGCATGTAATGTACTTTAAATCCTTTAGGAATCATCCAGGATTTATTAATCGCACTAATCAAGGGATACCTGTAGCTACTTATCGGTTCCATTTTCGCGATTGTTTTATATTTTGATTTTCTACTGGTAATATGACTAAAAATATTAAGCAAAAATCTGGAATTCCGTGAAAACCAGAATCTTGCCTTCATAAATATTGTCACTCAAAGGATACTTCTCATTTCAGGAGGAGGATAAATAATTCCAATAGTTAATTTAGATGGTGTCTCCTTTACAGGTTCTTTCTCTTCTACCACTTCGTTTTGAACTTCTACAACAGGAGCCATGATTCTACTTAATAACGAATTTTTTTAAAATACTATATTTTCGTAAACACGACTTCGTTCATTAAACGTCTATTTATTACTTTGATGCTAGCGTTCAGAGTTGCCAGATCGGTTTCACTGAAAGTAGCGCAAAATTCTCGAAAAATAACGGATTTTGTTAAAAAGTAGCCCAAAATAGAAATTTCAATAGAAAATCAATAGATAATAATAATAATGTGTTAATATATACAGTATTTCCTAATTATAGTATCACAATTCAGCCTACATGCATTTAGCGCTAATTTACATTTAATAATTTCATTAGACATCAATTGCAATTCTTACCTTTTGAAATTAAAATTCCAATGTATCCAAAATGTCGTTCTCCTCTTTATTGACTTCTCTGTTCTTGTATATGTTAGAATGATACTATTGCGTAGTTTGGTTTTCGTGGATTTGACTCTTGAAAAATCTCTCCCGACTGTGGCATTGCTGATGAACATGCAAGGACGTTTTATAATAGACTGGATTGACCGCTCGATTCCTTACTCAATATTAGAAAAATGAGGTAAGTCGGCTCGTAGGTTGAGGTAAGTCTGTTTTAACCTCAACTCGCTCTCTGACCGCGTGGAATGACGTCAGAAGGCGGTTTTCCGCGCTGAAACCGCGCTAGTGTATTATATTTAGTGTGAAAAGCACTAAATTTGCAACGCTATTAAGGAATCAACAAAAGTTCTAAGTGTATGGTCCCCATAAACTTCGCTTGCACCAGGGCCCATTCAGTTCTTGATATGCCACTGAAACCGAATGTTACAATTTTTACATATTGTATATTGGCCAGTATGACTAACTTGTAAGTACGAGTCTGTAACATTGCGTTTAATCTGAGTATTTTGAATACATTATCTCACTTTATAGTTAATTAATAATAATAATAAAATATTACTTGTCTCAGTATTGCTAAACCATTCAATTGCTGAAACTTGCCCGGTAAAGATTACTGTAAATATTATTTACAATTCTTTAGTAATGTCTTTTGTGTTGTATGTAATTCTGCTGAAGTCGGCTTGTTGAATTATGTAATCCATGTTTGATGAGGTTTTTTTCTAATATTTGAAAATACGAAATACAGTAGAGCTTCAATTATCCGAATTAATTGGGACCAAGGTTAGTTTGGATAATCGATCTAATAGAAAAATAAGAAAAAACACGATGTAAAAAATGCAAAACAAATTTCATATACATATGTTTTATTGTTTACACAAGTTCTGCCTCATTTGTTTTCTTATTATTTGTATTATTATTATATTAAATATATTAATTATATATATATATAATAGTTGCCGATTTTTCCGCATACAGTCAACTCGCATAACAGAAGTTTAAATTCTCCTACTCTCCCTATACTTCCACCCTACACATTGTAGGGTGGAAGTATTGGCGGAGGCCTGTTGCGTATCATAATTTAAAATTACGTTCGGATAATCGACGCTCTACTGTACATATTTATCCTTTCCAATAAGAAAGTGAATAAAGATTTGATACGGTTTTACCTTTATTGGTAGGATTGCATACATTATAAAGCCTGGAAAAAAATGGTACCGACCGAAAGGGGGGTCGAGAGTGGCAAAATATTCCTAATGAAATAGGGGTCAAAGGTTAATAAGATATACAGGCGCATAGATAACAGTGGACGAGAACGGACGCGTCGCGCTCACGACATAGCGAGGCATAGCACAGTGTCAACCATATGCACCGTTTAACTTTCAGCCTGTGTATATCGTTAACCTTTGACCCCTAGTTTATTAGGGATATTTTCGTGTCTCAACCCCCTATCGATCCGTACTGTTTTTTTCTGGCTTTGCAATGCATTCAATCCACAGATTTCTATTCCATAGATGGCCTGGTTCTATTGTTTTCCCCTTATTTTTCTGACGCTGACCGGAAGCCGTTGAACAAAGGAAACCGCTGGGAACAAAAGCCGGAGTCTAGATTCGCTGAATTGTTAGTTGAATATATTTCTTGCTATTTGTGACTGCTTTTTTTGTTTTTTTTTTTTAGAACCGAATGTGCATAGCGCCTCTAATGATAGGATTTCAAAACTCAGAAAAATCTTACAGCAATGGCGTCGAAGTAGAGTGACCCCACAGATTTCTATACCATAGATAGCCTGCTTTTTATTGTTCTCCCTTGACCTTTTGACGCTGACCTTGAGCTGACCGGAAGCCGTTGAAAAAAGGAAACTGCTGGGAACAAAGCCTGAGTCTATGTTCGCTGAGGTGTTAGTTGAATACATTTCTTGCTATTTGTGATTGCTTTTTTTGTTTTTTTGCGTTATTGTGACTGAGTCTCATAAGCGTAAAACACGGCGTCAATACTAAATGTGTCGGGTATACCGACGTTCAAACCGAAAACGTACGACGCGACATATATAAAAGACTTCGTTTATCTATTGGACATCATTTGAAGTTATCTGATTCAGCATGGATAGCGAAATTCAAGAATTGTTTTATTTATCGATGGCTTCATTTTAAATTTATCGAATGTCACGGTTTTGCAGTCGCAAAATTCAAAACCTAAAAGATCTATACACAGATTTCTATTCCATAGATGGCCTAGTTCTATTGTTTTCCCCTTACCTTTCTGACGCTGACCTTGAGCTGACCGGAAGCCTTGAACAAAGGAAACCGCTGGGAACAAACCTAGAATCTACGTTCGCTAAGTCGTTAGTCGAATACATTTCTTGCTATTTGTGATTGCTTTTTTGTTTTTTTGCGTTATTGATATATATTGTTTAGCATATGGATGTAAGAATGAGCAAATACGAGGTGATAGAAGGTAGGAAATGCTTTTCATTTGGAAAGATTCTACTATCACTGCTTAAAATAAGAAATTGATGTTGTTGTTGTATTTACAACAACTGTATTCGATTTAATAGATAACTAAACGTATGTAATAATTTAAGATTGAAACAAATTCAAAGTTTAAACATTAGAAATATTCAATAAGCATTCATATATCCATCTATTTTATCGCATTGAGGCAGGTAAATTAAAAGGTTACCTTATATTATTTTGTATTAATAGTGCTATTATTTGATATTAATAGTGCTATTTTTTGCTATTAATAGTGTAATAATGTTCTTGTTTATTATTTGATTATAATATTTGTTTGTGTTTGTTATTTTTTCATAACTTTACATTTTTTTAGCATAAATACATATAATAATGGTATTTTTTACCATGCACCCTCGATGGCCTTTAAATCTGTTTTTCTTCTTGCTCGAAACATTAAACGATTAGGAAAATGCGAAAATTGGAGTATTTTGAGCACTTCGTTCGAATTATCGAAATCGTGTATTTATAAAAAATTATAATAAAAAAAATGGTTTAATACCCCATATTTGGAAACTACACCCTTTTTATTAGCTATTAGAATCTGTTCATCACATTTATTAAAATAAATGGGCCAAATCTGGCCACTAAAATAAAGTCAATTTACTATAGCTTTGAATGTACATTCGTGAAAGTATCCGACTATTGATCCCACCATTAATGTATTCACTTTTAAACAATGAGCAGGCCATCTATGTATAGAAATTGTGAGATCTATATCAGTGGTGTTCAATCTTTTTTACTATGCGAGCTACTTTTCTATACTAAGTTATTCGGCGATCTACTCTCTTATAAAGATCATGTTTCCTCAATCTGATATTTGATTACGTACAGCTATGCAATTAAATGCACTCACTCACTTCGGAGGACCCACTCTCCCAGCCTAAAAACTTTGTGTATTTAAAAATTTATTTATCAATTTTAATTATTTTAATTCAACAAATAAAACAAATATATTGAAATAAAATATTTATTCTTCTATTTTGAAAACCCAAAGTTAGAAAAAACAATATATTGATTACAAATTCATAAGTTACAGGAATTAAGAAAAACAACAGATTGATTCCAAGATTCATAAGTTACAGGAAATGCTGGTTGATAAAAAAAAGTTAATGTGAAATTTGGCATTATTTGGAGCAGGTAATATTTTCATAGTCAGGTTGATATGAAAAAGCAATAGCAGACAATCATCCAAATAATCATTTATAATTTGGTTTCTTGATCTTTTTTTTAAGTTCATATTTGAAAAAGCGGATTCTGATAAGTATGTCGATCCGAAACACGACAGAATTTTTAAAATGAGTTTAATGGATGTCTATGAGAGTTTCGAATCCTTATGTATAATTCGTGGTTTAAATGGATATTTTTATCTTGAAAATTTATCATGTTTTTAATCATAAAATAATGCACAAATCACGACGATGGCATTAAAACATTCAAAATTTTATATATTATCTTGTTTTCATACAGTTTTTTTTAATCTGATCATTTTATTTTTTGTACATACAAAATGCCTATAATATGCAGTATTTTAAATATTTGTAATTATTGCTGTATTGTTTACTAATTATTGCTATATAACATCTATAATAATGAATAAAGATTTTTGTGAATCATATATGAGTACAGTATTATACAGTCAATTCTTGCTAGTCGCGTATTAGATTATTCGCGAAAATTTATTTGTAAACACAAGATCGATTTTCGCGGAGCTTTCGCGCTTATTCACGGACTCCAGCTGAACGGCGAAAATATTGTTAACAATATAAACTCTCTAACAAAGGAAATTGTTTGCTACCAAATGTAATCTCTGTATCGTTTTGTCGGAAAAGTCTCATTATATATTCTTGCTGACTTCACAGACCACAGGTAGACCAAAAGCCTGTTCATATCAGCCTCAGGTCCCACAGAAGAATGCGACTCTATGCTTGAATGTACAGTACCTCAAATTTAGGCGCCTAACTTCCTGTGCAGTTGCTCCTTACGCCGAGATTTTAGATCTGAAGCAAAAAGTGATGCAGACAAGGTTTATGCAATTTTTCAACGCAGTTCAGAAAGATAGTATGTTAGTAATTACCTCTATATTTCTCATACGTATAATGGCTCAGTATTCGTGAAGAATTTACAGAACTTAATTACCGCGAATAATGAGAATCGACTGTATTTATAAATCAACCATTAAAAAGAAACACTTTATAATATTTGGTCAAACTCTAATTTCTAGCTTTATCTACTTAAGGTTTTGTTAAAAATTTATAATCTTAACGAGTTATAATTAATTATTATTTTTAAACTAGTAGTAAAAATTAACTGTTTTGGATAAATTTAATGAAATATCATTTTTTATTTTAATAATAATTTATATTTATTGATGACACTAGAATCTAAAATTCTGTTACTAATATAAAATTAAAAAAAAAAAATGCATAAAATAGCGTAAAATTCTAAAATATAATTTGAATTTCTTAATTTAAAATACATCAGAATACAACTCTTTCATATTCCGCCCCTTAGTTATCTCCCTATTTGGAAAGGGGCGTAAAAATAAAAAAAAAAGAACTTTTTCATATTCGTATTGACGTGCTGTATTTATTTGTATAATCAATATTATATTTATACGTCAGTAAAAAATAATAATAATAAATTAAATAAAAAATTCTTTAACATTTATTTAATTGCCGTGATTAAATTCTATTTTGTGAGAAATACATATTGAATATAACCAAAAATCCTTATATTAAATATACAGTACAGTATATATTTGTTAGTTATCAGTAGGACTGATCTACAGCCTTTGTTTATGTATAACGAGAGACTTAAATTTTTTTGTTAACAAATGACGCCACACTCCATTCTGAAAGAACACTATGTGGCGGGGCGAAACAAATCCTTCTACAGGCTGTCCATCCGTGCGGAGAGATCAGTCGGATTGTGGAGGACAGGGATCGACGGACCGGGCTCGGACTCCATGATAAATATTTTCAAAGGGTGGGACCTGAGACTCGAACCCGGGTCCTCCAGAGTGGAAAGCCGAAGCGTTTCCACGCGGCAAATCCGGCCGACTCAATATGGCTGACATCATTATAAGTTCAACTATTGGAATTTAATTATATATCTTTGAAAAAGTGTTTGGAGTACCCTGTGCGTAAGGGGAAGCATATTGTCACCGTCTGACCTCGCATGTCGTAAAACCCAACTAAATAGGTCAGTTCTTGAGGATCCATGCTAGTCATCGGGGTCCTCCAGGCTATATGGAAACAGGTGGCCTGGCAAGTTTGTCCACCTCGGATTCATGCCGCAGCGTGATTACTATATCGACAGCCTTTGGACTGCCGACAAACAAGTGGGAGTAGAAAAAAAGTTGAATAGTTACCAGTAGATTCTGTTTCTAGTTGGTTCTCCGAAATAGCCGGATAGTTAGTGAAATTCTTGGCTTGAAATATGAATAGAGACGAAACTAGACTAAATGATTCTGGATGCTTGAGATCAATGGAAGATGAAGGGAATAAAATGGAGATTATTTATTTGAACACAAACAGGAGAATATATATATATATCAATTTTTGAAACTAATAGTCGGCCGAAGGCCGCGTGATAAAGCTGTGGCTTACCACCCTGGAGGATCCAGGTTCAAATCCGGGTCCCACACCTTCAGTTTTACAGAGGGGTCCGGGCCCGGCCCGTTGAACCCCATCCTTCAACCATCCGGTTGACCTATCATGGGTGTTGTCTAGCCTGTGATGGGCTCTATAACTGGCCGCTGCCAGATAAAGAATATCCCTTGAGGATATGGCGACTTAATTAACCTAACTTAAAACTAATACATAAAATATGAAATAAAGAAAATAACGAAATTTCTTTACTTACTGAAACATAGAAAATGCTATACCGTTATACAAGGCCGTATATAGCGATTTTGGCGCCCGTGAAAAATGAAAATATTCCACCCTTACTTTTCCTAAAAATTTCAAAATATTATAAGAAAGTTTTTATTTAATAACGAATAGAAAAATATACACATATTTTAGTTTGAAATGAATTTGACTAACTATAAATTAGAAATATAATGTATACAGGTGTGTAACATCATTGTTTGAATAGTTACAAAATAATTTTATTTTTTATTTTATTCATTTTTGCGCACTTCTATAACTGTGATCGGGCAAATACTCCGAATACCCCCTAGATGTGGCTCAGCCCCTGTAGTTTTATCTATTAACATAGAGCATAAGATATAAGATGTACAGTACATGTAATTAGAAGAGATGGGATCATTTGTCATTAATTCCAAGAAATATTCTGTATTATTTTTCTACACTTGTAATGAATTACAATACATCCAAGTGAATTACTCAGCATCATGTTCAGATTTCTGATTGTCTAGTCGAACACAGCATTGTCCAAATTTAAGGTCAAAGTGGGGTCATGGCGATTATATGAAGTATATCTTAGGCTATTATTTCAAAACCATGAATTGAAAACACAAGTCTACTTCTGGAAATTTTTAAAAGCCGAATATTCGTTAAGAAATAAAAATTTGTCAACTATCCTTAATGATAGTTAATTTAATATACAATGCAGTGTTATCCTATGTTTTATATTTAAATTAGTTAATAATTTTGCTGCTCTCGCTGGATAGGGAAAGGAAAATAATTATTTTGTTATGAATCATTACATATTGTTAGTTTAAGCTCATTGAAGACACATTTTTCATTGGGTTTTGAATGTATCTCTCCTTTTTGTATTGGCTCTGGGTCTCATATCACACGGTTTCACTCAACACGCTGTTTTTCCAGGAACCTATCTACCGTGTTATAGGAGGGATATCTGTATACGTCCAAATCTGCATAAACGCTATACAATAAAATAATCTAGATGAGGGAAGATTGTTGTAACACTCATTTACAACAATCTTCCCTCATCCGGATCACGCTGGCCTGCACGTGCATGTAATTTACTTGCACATGCAGCCTGATGTGTAAATTGTTTCACAAAAAATCTTCCTTACTCGGAGTATTTTGCTGAAAGTTGTTTGATTTGACGAGCAATCAAATAAAATAATCAATTTCAGAACATCATTATATTTTAATTAAAACAATCCTTTTCAGGATTATCATATTTTTAACAGTTGCCATATCACTTCATATTGAAAAATGTGAAATATACAGTGGGTGATCGGTTAACGAAAGTTCGGATAACGAACAAATCGGATAATGTACAGTTTTTTGAAAGATTTTTATGTTCGGATAACGAACACTTCACAGAACAATAAAAAAATGGTTTAATACCCCATATTTCGATAATACATCCTTTTTATTAACTATTAAAATCTGTTCATCACATTTATTAAAATAAATGGGCCAAATCTGGCCACCAAAATAAAAAGTCAATTTAACCATAGCTTTGAATGTATTGTACATTCGTGAAAGTATCCCACCAGTAATGTATTCAGTTTTAAACAATGAGCAGGCCATCTTTGTATAGAAATCTGTGATTCAATCTTACCCTTGGGTTTTACATTAGCATCATATTAACGGAAATAGTACCGATCGAAAGATGAGTGGAGCGAGAAAGAGAAACACGAAGAGAGAAAAGATGATTATTAGACCAGGCATGAACTATCAAATTCTATCGCGAGATATCACGTGATACAATATTTTATTAAAAGTTATAGAACGCGTAATTACGTGGCACTAACGTTGGAATTTTGGGGATTTCTTTTTGTCAACAGATGACGCCATTTTTCATTCTACCAGAATACTAAATGACGTGGCGAAACAAGGCTGTCCACCTGTGTGGAGAGGTCAGCCGGATTGTGCAGGACGGATCAACGGGCCGGCCCGGACCTCGTGATAAACATTTTCAAGAGGTCGAACCCGGATTCTCACCCTTGGAAAGCCGAATCGTTTCCACGCGGTCAATCCGGCCGACGAACTTTGGAGATCAACGGCACTAACGATGATGGATAATAAATTTCAAAATAAATAGTAACTTCTAGTGTATACTGTATATACACTAGAAGTTACACGTGTGTGTTTGTGTGTTTGTGTGTGTGTGTGTGTGTGTGTGTGTGTGTGTTTGTGTGTGTGTAACTTAATGTCCAGTTGGGCTGCCTACAAGAATCTTTTTTTAAAATACGGAATTAACGTTGAGAATCCATAGCATTAACAAATTGACAATAATTTTTTTTTTCATTTTAAGATAGATCCGCCAAACTTGACATAAGTTAAAATATTTGAAAAAAAAATTTTAATTTATCAATTCCAAATGTTGCTTTCTTGATGAGGCGCCCTTGTACGATACACAATCTGCTCTTAAGGCTCATAACGATCTTAAGACGTTGCCCTATAGGGCTAAAGGCACTGCTCCACCATAAGGTACACGAGTCCTCCTGAGAGATTTAACTCAATCATAGCCAACGCACGGTGGGGACTTAGTCCACCATCACCCGGTCCATTGAACGAGAGGCCAAGCTGATGCAGCCATCCCGCCGGGTAGAAGTCCTGTCTTAGGCCTCTTGTGCACGATGTTGCTGTAGCAAGTAGTACTAGCCGAGATAGGCGGCGTTCAACGCCGCAAACAATTGGCCCCAAAGAATCAGTAAAGACAACCCAGAGCGAAAGCTAAGTTCAACAGCGGTAGATCTCTTGCTACAGAAGGAACCTTTCATAGGTCGACTCGCCTGTGACAAAGTCGACGGCCGGCCGAGCGCAATCACGCACAAACTCCTTGTAATATGCATAGCTCAAGCAGCACCTAGGTCTCAGAGAAATATTGCTTCTAGTGGTGGGGAGAGCACTCAAGGCGCATGCCTCCCCGTTGGTAAAATGATCGCGGACAATCGGAAAGAGCGACATCTCTCCCGCTTCGTATCTCGATGCAGACTATGTACAGCCGGAAAACTACTGCAGGCCACCATGGGGACAATATCGACTGACGCCGTGTAATGACCGGGCTCTAGCGTCTTCCATGGCTAAACATCGCTCGGGGGATCTTCATCAGACTGCGTTTTCCCTAGGGGAAGCAAGCTTCCCTTTTGTCTAAGAGGACAGAGTCCCCATCAGCCGGGATCAATCACTTCTCGGACTGGCACTGTTTAGGCCTCTAGCACTCGACCATGCATCTCTTCACTCACCTTGGAATTTGGAATTCTTTTAGAGAACTCATACCTCACGCAGAGCATACGGCGGGATCAGCCGGATTGGCCGAGTGGTAACGTTGTCGGAGATCCTTAGTAATCTCCCTGATTGGAAAGGGGCGTAAAATATGAAAAAAAAAAAACGCTACGCTTTCCAGTCTGGATGACCCGGGTTCAAATCTCGGGTCCCACTGCTTGAAAATATTTATCATGGGATCCAGACTCGGCCCGTCCTCCACAATTCGGCTGACCCCTTCGCAGGGGTAGACAGCCTGTGGATGGGTTTGTTTCGCTCCCATCATTTAGTATTCTTCAAGAATAGAAAGTGGCGTCAAAGAATGGAAAAAAGTGTGGTATGCCAACGCGTTGACATACTACGCAGGAGAATCCAGGTTTATATCCCGGGTCCGGCTTCTCCTGAAAAGTTTATCGGGATTCCGGGCCCGGCCCGGCGATCCTCGTCCTTCACCATCGGTTATCCTCCACGGATGTGAGTGCAGCTTGTGGTTGGAACTGGCCCAGTCCCTTAGTAATCTCACTGATTGGAAAGGGGCATAAAGAAAAAAAGAAAGAGTATTCGGCGGGCCAATTCTTAATCCTGAACCCGCTGGGTTCGTGATTAAGAATTCTCTGAGCGGTCAAGTGGCAAATGGCAGAACATCCCCGGCAGATTTCTATTGAGCCAGGAGAAACAAGTACAGCCCGTTTCTCACGGGCCAATAGGAATTTCTTCACTTGGGATAATGTCTGGATTATTGGTCGGCCGGATTGGCCGCGTGAAAACGCTTCGGCTTTCCACTCTGGAGGACCCGGGTTCGAGTCTCGGATCCCACCCCTTGAAAATATTTATCATAGGGTCCGGGCCCGGCCAGTCGATCCCCGTCCTCCACAATCCGGCTGACCCCTCCGCAGGGGTGGGCAGCCTGTGGAAGGGCTTGTTTCGCCCCGTCACTTAGTATTCTCCCTGAATGGAAAGTGGCGTCATCTGTTAACAAAAAAAAATGTCTGGATTATCCGGCTTCTCCGTCTTACCTGATACTACGGAATAACTCTACTGAAAGCCACTCGAGACTCGGGTGGCTTTCAGTATGAGTTACGCCCGACCCACTCGGAATACCGACGTGCACAGGTACCAATGTCGGTGCGGGGACATCTTGGTACCATAACTAGGAGCTATTTCTGTTACTATGAATGTATTGGCCTGGCTACAAAACAGATACAGATATAATGACAGCCGATAAACTCTCCCGCCACGTCAAGACGGGCTTTACTTGGGAGGGTGCATAACTTACGTACCACTATGAGGCGGGCTTGTGCATTCCTATGGAGAGGAAAATGAGTTCGTTGTGCAAATAGGCCCTACTTTTATTTACAATATGGCATGAAAAGTTATTTACATAATGATCTATTTTTATTAAAAATAAACACTTGGCGTCATAGGAATGTCATTTCCGTTTATAGTTCCCGGCACGAAAGTTGGAGGAAAATGACGCATGTCTATTTGAGAAAATGTTATTCAACCAATCAGAAACGGTCAGGAAACAGAACATTACTTATTCCAGATACTTCCGTTAATGAAATCGCAGACTACATAGGCTTATCGTTTGTCAAGAGGTAATTTTCGACCCTTAACAGATAAATTATCATGTGATTGCTTTTGCTTAGAATGATTCCTGTTTACCCAGGTCTCATCTAAATATACAAAATTACTTAACTTTTCTCCAAAATGGTGTATCTGTTGTAAATATCTGTGACGATGGGCAACTACATCTGATCTTTCTATGAAAAAATGATCTGATATCAGTCGCCGTATTTAAAGTGAAATTTATTTTTCATTATTCGACGAAGCGATCTTTCGCTTTCTTCGTAGTTTATTTTCTCTCTTACACGTACTAAAATTTCTGTTGCGGTTGGATATTTATTTTCTCTGAAAATTTCTGACACAGTTGCCCGAATATAAAGATGAAATTCGTCGACATCAATTAATGCGAATATCCTTGGTCGTTTTATACCTGGGGTTCGAATTATTCTTCCGAATCCAGTGTAGTTCTGTCAACAATTATTCTTCGACAGGTTGAACATGATACGCCTGTTGATTTGCTGGTTTCTAATAATTGCATAGTTACACTATCTCCATATTTACTTTCCTTTAGATAATTAAAAACATTAAAAATAATCGTTCGAACTTGACTATTTAAAGTTTTTCCTTGAATAAATATACTACTGATCAGAAGTAGACGCCATTACGGTTTAGTAAGAAGAACTCTGGGTAAGAACTCTTGGGTAAATCCAGATCACTGCAATCGATGAGGACATACAACACGCATGCGTCATTTTCCTCCAACTTTCGTACTCTGGGTAAATCCAACATACAATACAACACGCATGCGTCATACAACAATAAGGACATACAACACGCATGCGTCATTTTCCTCCAACTTTCGTGCCGGCAACTATAAGTTTTTCATCTTAATTTCTCCATTTCTCTAACAGATCAAGTTGAGGCAAAACATTTCCCCAGATAATTATGTTAATAATTTGTTAATTGGCTGTTATTTGTCAAATGTAAAATAATTCTGTAATTTAATTAGTAACGTAAATTTTCTCAATATTAGTTGTCATGATTATTTTATTTTTTAAGAGAATTGAGTAACTGTTAATCCTCAATTTGTTAACAACAAAATAAATTTTATTCTATTGGGCTTAGTCAAAAGAAAGTGTATTAGAGGATAGAATCTTTAAAGAAAAAAAAGTGTTATAGAATAACAATAATGGAGATTACAAAACAAAAGATTATATATTTCCATAGGAAAAAAAATAGTTGTTAAAAATTAAGGACTAACCTTGAAAAAGGATTGGCTGCGTCGAAACGCTTCGGTTTTGACAACGATCTAAATACAGTATATAGATAGAATGCTCAATACTAGCCACTGAAGTGGTGGGGTTACGTGGTTTAATAGTGCATATTGGGGTACTACACCCTTTTTATTATTTATTTGGATCTGGTCATCATATTTACTAACATAAATGGGATACATCTGGCCACCAAAACAAAATCAATTTGCTATATCATCGATTTTACGACGTTTCTGGTGGGGTAAACCAATGAAGCGGGACGAATTCACTCGTTGCTAGTATCATGGTCTTTAGATAGTATGATCTGGACTAGTGATGGGTCGTTCATGAGTGATTCGATCAGAATGATTCAATCAATAAGTGAAAGAAGAAAGAGTGAGGAAATGACTATTGGTGGGAAGAAGTTTGTGGTTGTTTGCCATTTTCGAGAACACTGCATTAGACATACTGTAGCGCTTTAATCAAATAATCGCTGCATCCGGAAAAAAGTATTGAAAACAGTACATAAATTGTAAATTAGCGCTAAGTTTCAGAGTTCCAGCTAACGAATGCTGACGCCCTGCGTTAAAATCGAGGTTATTGGGGTTTGATTGTTTGGGTTTTAGAGGTTTTTTTCTTCAGGGTGAGTTGGGGCCCCACAAAGCTCGGGGCCCCCCGTATCGTGGGGTCTGCTGACCGTCAGCTACACCACTGCATAGTTAGTGTTTTAAAAAATTAAAACAAGATTACTGTAATTATAATACTGTATATAGTACTGTACACTGCATATGCTGTAATTATTTGTAAGTACTGTATATATATTAAATAAGATGTCTTTACAGAAAAACACAAATCAAGGATGAAAATGTTGGGAAGAAAGATTTGCAGGAACTCTATTCCCATAAGCACAATGGTTCAGTATTCGCTAATTCAGCATTCGTGAAGAATTTACAGAACATAACTACCACAAATAATGAGAATTGACTGTATATTAAATAGAGATGTGCAAACAGCAAACTTTTTATTAGGATAAGAGTTTGAATTTGATCAAAAAATTTTAAATATGATTAGAATTCAAATCTATAATAATATCCTTAATGATAGTAATGGTTAAGTTTACCTATTTATTGCTATATTACAGTAGGTCCTCTATTTACATAGTTATTTTTCCCAAAAAAATTCCACATAAATTTGATATACATGAATGGGTACTTTAGCAAACAGAATGGTCAAGTGAAATTTATGAGTCTATTTTTTTATTCATAGATAAGAAAATTTAAGGCCATAAATGATATTTTTGCAAAAATTTAAATTGTTTATTGAATTTTTCATTTTTCAACTTGTACATGAAATTGAAAAAATTAGCCATCTGAATCAGAGGGGGAATTATTGCTTACAACAGAACAAAGATAACTTGCTGTTTTTAAAATAAAACCATGTTTCTGAAGTTCTGACAAAAATTTCTGTAATTTATATATCTATATAATAATTTGTTTATCCTCATTAGTGTCACGTACAACTTTCAAAGTGAAATAGCTCAAAGACTATGCAATGAAATTTTATAAATTCTTTTGATTTGAGTTTCTGAGAGCTGAACTTAGAGTTTTTGACTACTAAATATATTTTAAAAAATAACCGTTATAAAAAATTTCACAAAATTCAAATATCAGCATAATTTGATAACTTATTCCATAGATGGCGTGATGTGTCTGTCTGAGAGGTGGGCTTTCTGGTAGATTGAGTTAGGTCTTATATTTCAGATGATAATTATGCATTAATTAATAGTTAAAAAGGATAACACAAAAATCAATAAATTTTACAAATATCTTCCATTTTAATGTACCTGTATTTTTTTATTAGTGATATTTCTGACGTGACGTTTCTCGCGCATGAAAATAAAACTGAATATTTCCTTTCTAAGCTGCTATTTACCACTAAATAATTTTATCAAATGATTTTAGGGAAATTCAGCAGAGATGAGTGAGTAGTTGATCGTCAAATCTGATTACAGATGTCTCCTCATCCATTCGCCTCAGCTGAGAGCTCATGCCTGTAATCAAAATATCAAAATACATTCATCCTTAAATTTTTTCTATGAGATTTCTCAGTTGGTCAAGATATTTTCAATCTATAGTTGTGTGTCAAAATTCAGCAGTTGTATTCGTGAAAATATTTCGCAATCGATACTGTAGCCAACAACCATTTGTCTGAATAACAAATAAGCACGTGTAGATCATGTATGCACATTGGTTAAACTAAATAGTAAATAATAAAACAACAAAAGAAGAGTAATAGATACGAAAAATGCATAAAATATCTTGCGTGCAAGATGATTTTGAGCTGTGCAATGGAATAATTTTAACTTTGTAAAGTCCGGGTAATAGTAGTACCTAACAAAAGTGATCAATCTATAAGTCAACAATCAACAAAACAAGAGTTAAATTAGTGATATATTTGAATAGATTGCTATATTAATTTAATAATTTTTTACTAGAGTTAACAATTCACCATATTGATACGTAATTAAATACGCATTATCGGCTTCGTGGTGTTAAATATTCATATAAAAACGTATATATATTTCCAAAAAGGTACCGAATTCACCTCCAATTATTTTTAAGAACATTGACCTAAAGTTTGTCTCTCTTGTTTGGTACTATGTTTGCGAGCATTGCAATTACAGTGATACCTTGGATCACGAAAGTCTCAGTTCACGAACAAATCGGTCTACGAACACCATAATTTCATTTCTCTTTCTTTATTATCTTGCTATATACAGATTTAATATAATTTTTGATTTTATCTTAATAATTATAAAATAATTTATGTAAATTTAATTTACACAATGTTTCTAGAAATATCATTTTACATAGATCAGGAAATATCTATATATAGATTCTTCATGATCTGCCTGAGATTATTTTATAAATATATATATACATATAGATTTTCATAAATATAGATGATGATATAATTTATTTTATTTCTAATTTTTAGATATATCTCACATTTTATGTTAGATGTTCCATTTCCGTCCCCACAAAGGCCAAGAATACTCATTCAGGTAATTAAAATAATTTTAGACAATTTTATTAAATATTCTCCATTTGGGCCCATCCTTTTTAGTGGCAAGGAGAATTGTGTGCTCCAGTCATCTTTCTAGGTTATTGGTAGTTCAACTTTGCCATAATTGCAAGAAGTTAGGAGGACTGTGAAAGTGGTGCTTGGGGTTGTCTGAGACTCTCAAGGATGCAGCCTCTCCACCAGACTATACTAACATTTGGTTGATCACCAACATGGTGAAATTTTTACTTATTATTTTTAAAGCTCAAAAGGAAAAACTGGTCTGTCAAACACAGATTTAAAACTGGACTAGATAAAAGACAATGAGAATGGAAGCAAAAGTATGAATGGAGATTGGGTGTGTGGAATGTGAATAGACAAGTGAAAGAGAATGAATAGGAACTTGTGAATGAAATGTGTAAATATAGATTGGATGTTCTCTGCATGATTGAAACATGTTGAAACAATGTGCATTTGAGTAAGTAAGGAATGACATTGTAGGAATATAGTCTGAGGTAAAAGATAATAAGTGAACGAGAAGTGGTGTGGAGGTGCTGATGAATGAGAGAACAAAACAGTATATGTTAGAATACAAGTGTGTGAATGACAGAATAATATGGGTAAGAATGAAATTAGGACTGCAGAGAGTATTTCTGATAGTGGTATATGCTCTGGTAGATGGTATGAGTGAGGATGAAAAAAGATAAATTTTGCTATGACCTGAATGATGCAATAAATGAAAGTCATGGCTCTGAATTAGTGATTGTGGCAGGAGATTTGATTAGTAAAGTCGGTATAGAGAGAGATGGGGTGGAAGGATCATTTGGGAAATATGATGATCCTAAAATGAATGACAATACATATAAAATCAATGACAATGTAAATCTTTCAGCACATAATTTCCAACAGTCGAGAATGACTGTTGGAAATTATTTGCTGAAAGAGGGTTATTTATCTCAAAAACAAATAACTCTCTTTCAGCATAAAATATAAAAGAACTGTGAGAGAGATCAAAGGAGTACAATTGATTTGATTATGTGTGATGAAAGATTGAGAGGGAAAATTATGGACACAATAGTGATGAGAGGTGCAGAGATAGGCTCATATCACTATCTGGTGATCTCTAGGATGAATTTACTGAAGGGATGAAGAAATATAAGGAAGACAAAAGACTTCATACACAGATCCTCCACTTTCATTCAATCCATACTGGATTGAATGAAAGTGGAGGATCTGTGTGTGAAGTGAGAGATATATGAGAAGAAGATATGCAAAAAGTTGGATTAAGTATCCAACTTTTTGCATATCTTCTTCTCATATATCTCTCACTTCACACATAGAATATATGCAATGTGGAAGATGTGGACACGCTTTAAGGAGTGTGTGGTAAGTGTTGCAAGAGAATGATTGGTGAAGTGAGAATTGATTAGAAGAATGGTTACACATAGTGGAATGATAAAGTGGCACATGCTGTGGCTGAGAAGAATAAAGCATATTTGGGAATGGAAATATGAAGGCAGATGAGCATACGAAATAGAAAAAATAAAGAAATGAAAACAAGTAAAGAGAAGGTGGCAAGAGAGAGATGAGAAGCTGCAGAATGATTTTGAAAGGAATAAAAGAATGTTCTGAAAATATACAAAAATAGAGCAATTGGTAAAGGTTTGTTTGTCTGACGTGGTGGAGATTTTTGTTGGCAACATTGAGTTAGAAACAATTCATAGGTTTATACTTTGTTATCAATAATGCAGCAAATAGACATGAAGCTGACAGCCTAGAACTCGTTTTAGGTTTCAACAGTATGGTTATAACCATGATGCTTTATGATCTGATATAAAATGGTGGAATGTTCAAATCAACAAGGTCCTTGGTTCAAATAGCAATGTTTTAACTAAGGCATTTAAAGATTACTCTTGATTATATAATAACTATAAACAAGCAAATTAGAATGCAGTGTGACCGACATTCTAGGTGCTAATGAAACATTTAGCTTTGTTGGACTATAAAAACAATCCTTAAATGATTCTCAAATCCAGTTTAGTTAACTTTTATTAAGAAATTATGTTTTTATTTATTTTACAGTACAGGTACTCCTCACTTAATGACTTACCTGTTTAACGATTGCTTGAACTTACATCCAAGCTTACAACTTTTTTTAAACAGAAAATTTGGTTTTTGCCCATATGCATCATTTACAACTTCTATTGCATGTAATTTCCCACAGTCATAGTTTCAAAAACTGATGAAGAAAAATACTTTGTGCATAATTAAGACATTTATAAGAGCCTTGAGAACTTAAACGAGTAACTTGTTCTAAATATATACCAAAAAGTTACTTGCTTATCGACCAAATTGTGAGAACAGAACTCGGTCGTTAAGTGAGGAGTACCTGTATAAGTATTCTGCAATTTAAATAAATAATCTGAACATTAGCTATGAAATGTGATATCAAGACTTTGCATACTATTTTTATCTGATAAAAATATCTTACCTCAAATTCTGTTGGTTCAGGAACTTTCAATGAAACATCTTCCATATGGTTAGATATAGCTGCAGGATTAGGTTTCATTGTCAAACCAAGTAAAAACCTTAATTCTCCAATTTCTTCTCTGCAAAATAATTTTCAAGCATATATTCATTTATATATTAAACAAACTACATAATCATACTACTATTTGATTATATTAATTTCTAAAAATTATATATTACAGGCAGAATCTGATTTCAGGCCAAACTAATTTTGTCTGATAAAAATTATCTATTTATTTATAACTAGTTACACTAGTTCACCTATATTTCCTGCAAGTATCTAATTATTTACTTAAAAATACAGATATACCTCATTATTGTGGTGGTTATAGTCAAACCACAGCTATAAAACAAATCACAGCAAATCTTTCATTTGTCTTTTTTATTTGCTAATGCATATAAATCTAAAACATATTTGCACTATTATTCATTAAGTGCACAATGGCACTAGGCCTTAAAAACTTGCCTGGATAGCTGCATTTGCTTATCACTTTGGAGGATTCTGGTTCTCAAACTTCCAGTTTTTCTTATAGACTTCAGGCCCAGCCCATCTGTGTTAATTTGTATTTTATATCCCTATTCTAAGTATAATTTGTGATTAGTTGCAAATAATTTTCCTTTTGAGATATAAAAAACTCCCCTTGTATATAATCATTGTATTTATCAGCCATGAAACTTTTTAATCCAAAAATTTTTTCCAACTTACATAAAATTTGACATATATAAAGTTATATAAACATAATTATGTATGTCAGGAACTGGCTATGATCTCATTTTATATATATTTTTAATTTTTTTATAAAATCAGAGAAAAAATTTTTAAGCACAAAAGGAGGAGGTATTCAAATTTCTGACACCACAGTTAGAGGGATCAAGGTTGGGATGATGAAAAATGACAAAGATGCAGACAGGAGTCAATAAATGTTTAAAACAGCATGTTGTTGTTTATGGATGCTCCCAAAACATATTTTTTATGTATTAAGTTGGATCAAATAACAAATAATTTTTGGAAGAGCATTGTAAATCCTACTTTAAAGTTTATATTTCATTTAAATTCATTACAGTTTAATTATAATTAAAAATTATTATTATTCTTATTTTTTATTTCCACTGATTACAATATTGAGGTTTTACAAATAGTAAAAATGAATCAGTTGTAAATTCTCTTACAAAATTGATATTTTTTCTTATCTTTTATTAAAATACATTTGAAATATTAAAAATAACTAACCTTTTTATCATCAACAACAACAGATAGCTGGCATGCTCTTGGAGCAAATACATGAATTGGTTCAGGAAATAATGGTAATTTCTCTCCAGGGGCAGCAGCCAAAATAATAGCTCTAATAAAATTTAATTTTGAATTTTATTATTAACAATTCAATTTTTATAATAATTTAAAAAATTAAAAAACTAACAAATTAATTAAATAATAACTCCAGAACTTAGTACTAATTAAAATATTAAAAGTATTAAATTTGTCAAAAAGTACCATATTACAAAAAAATTTTGTATTTTTCAATATGAGAATAACATGAAACATTTTAGATACAAAAATTCTATACAATTGATTTTGGCAGTTTTTTAATAAACTGAAAATTTAAAAATGAATGAATAAATATTTTATATGACATTGATTTGTTCATTTATGAAAATTATTAATGGGTTATTTGTTATTTCTTCTTTTCAAAAGTAAAATAACTATGTTATATGAATGAAATTATTCAGGACAATATACTTTATGAAGATATAGCAGCTATAATATGGTTCATTTGGAAATAACTCTAACAGATTTTGAAACTAATAGCCAATATATTATATAATGGTATAAATCAAATATAAGCTTTGCAATATTTTTGTTAATTTTAATTCATATTTTCATTTTTAATTAAATGATTAAATTCAAATTATGAAATATAGCTGATAACACATTAAAAATTAGAATCTACAATTATTTTCTGAAATAAGACTTGTATCATAATCCCTGTAAGCAGTTTTGTTAATTCAGAAATTGCTGCTAAGAGTTTGTTCAGATTCTATTTGATTTACATAATTAAATCCAGTTGATTTATTACATATGACATAATGCTTGTATATATTTACATTTATAGTAAATATAAACAGCATTATATATTATTGAAATAAGAATACTTTTAAAAATCATTGAGATTAAAACAAGCAGTTTTAGAAAGAAATAATTTCTTAATTTATATACATGTCTGCTTTATTGAAATAATTAAAAATGTATATCATCAAAATTAGCTTCAATAGCATATTCTCTTTATTAAATCTCACAAAAATTTATTACACAGTTTAGCAGTTATTAAAAAAAATTTCAAATTTTGAATAAATCATTTTTAAATATGTGGAAGTACAGAATGAGTTAATTTCAGTATTTTCACTTTATACAGTATTAGAATTTAGCTTTATATCAATATTAACTTTATAATGATTATTGGATTCCATAAAAACAATTAAATAGTTCAAAAGAAAAAAATATCCAATATTGGAAAAAATATCCAAAGTTTGAACATTTGCTATTTTTATATGACTGAAGATAAATAGTTAATCGAATTGTCATTAAAGTCATCTTTGATGGCATAGAAGTCTACTAAAAAGTTCAAGATATAATTGAAACTTAACTCAGAAGTTTAAATGTCTGCTGTTTTTAAATGATTGAAGCTGGAGGATTAAAAGATATAGTGTTGAGAACACCTTTGACAGCAGAACATATCAAATTTAATCTCTTGGATGACAGCGATGTTTCAAAATTAAGCTTAATTAATATGCAAAAAAAAATATGAAAATTAAAATTGTGAAATCTTTCTTAATTTTCAACAAAATCTTTTGAAATTTTCAGTACTTGTTGCAATTTTTGTTCTCTTTCTAACAATGTAACCATTTTAGGAAATTTTATTTTTTATTCACAACTTTTCATTATGTATATGAGATCAATGAAAAAACAATTTTTTTATATGAAATTTTAGCCATCTAATGAAATAATTTATATCTTTTAGGTAGCAACAAGTCCTCTGAACAAAATGAGCCAGATATGAAAAAATACAGCTAAAATTTTCAAAACTTGTTTATAAAAAAGCACGAGTTACATAACTTCTGTTGAATATCATATAATTATTAAAAAAATTACAGGAATTCATTGAAATATATTCATTTTTATTAACTTGTTCTTATTTTATTTACATAATTTTTAGCAATATTTTTATAGATTTTTTTTTTATTTATATGAAAAAATCCTAACAGACATGAAAATGGCATCATCTCATACATAAACAACTATAATGCATTTTCTATTCCTCTAATTAGAATGCAGATGTTTTGTTGTTGCTCAATACCCAATGACTCACACCATGCAAAATAGGCTTGGCTGCAATTTCCCAGGAAACAAGTGGCTGCTAAAAAGCAATAAAAGTGCCAAGCTATTTTAAATCGCCTGAGGGTGTTTACATTTTATTTTTCATAATTTTCTCATAAATTTCAGTGAACTTAAAACAAAAAAATGTATGATTAAGATATAATTTAGTTTTATTTTCTTATTATCTACATTATTTTTTTTATGTTCAGCATTTTATAGTTCATTTTATGAAAAATTCAATTTTTTTCTAAAAATTTCAAAAATATTATTTATCAAATCACATAATTGAAATAATTTTGATAGATTAGAAAATAAAATTATCAGAAAATAATTTAAAAGAAACGTGGACAGAAATACAATATCCTATTCAGAATACAATAATTATCAACGTATCACAAAGAAATCTTGATAAATAATAATTGTTAATATGTTTTAATATTCATCAAAATGTGTAATCTACTACTAAATAATCTATATAAATAAAAAACGAGTATATCATTATTTATATCTCATTTCTATTACATTTATTTAGAGACAACACACTTTCCAGTTAACAAGTTTTATAATAACTATTATATTTAAATTAAATCTTAAGTTAAATGTTCATTTATTCTGTTCAACTGTTTTTACAGTTAAGAACTTTTCATTACAGGAAAATAATTCTATCAGAAAATGTTATTTTTTTGCCTGTTAGGAAAAATCTTATAAGCTAACTTATGTATTTAATGCAAAAGTTAGTAAATTAGTATAAGTGTGGCACATGTGCTTCACAATAACATCTTTAATAAAGGCTTATAGTGTTATGAAGTACTACATTTTTATAATATATATTTTAGGAAAGTAATAATTAAATTTACTTTATTAAATATTATTTTAAGACACACACACAAGATTATCCCTGTCCATTTGGGTCACATATTTTTATATCAATGAAAATTCCAATGGCATGTGTTTTGTACCTCTTTAGAATCACATACATTTTAAAATCCAAATCTGTTACCTCAGTCAAAGAATTTACTGTAATTTGTTCAATAGTTATTAGTGAACATAATGATTTTAAAAATTTCATTTACCTATGGAAAGCGAGACAAAAATGGATTGGATTCAGTAGTCACCAGCCAGAGAGATTCAACTGAGCTTATTTACAACTATCGTTATGATAATGATAAAAATTAATCATCATATTTTGTATGCAAATTTATAAATTACAATAAAAAATAGAATAAACAGAACAGAAACAGGATATAAAGCAGAAATAGAATAAATAAATACTATTAAATGATATATCATTTAATTTCTTTACATCAACAAATAACTTATGAAATTTTAACCATTTCAATGAAGCTGGTATGGTTTCAAAGCACCATACTTTTCAGTTTTTAATACAAGAAATTTACTAATATTTGAATTATGTATATATTTTTCAGTCAATAAATGCACAATATGCTATGAAATATTTACCATTGCATTGAAATAAATTTTTATAAAGATTCTCTCTTAATTGTAAATTTCTGAAATAAGTTTGATCTTTACTTAATTTAAAAACTATACATATCAAAACTAAAAAATTTTAATATATGTCATACTTAAATTATCATATACATATAGATTCTATAAAATTATAAATAGTAATAAAGAAGAGGTTTATGTGTGCAATTGGCAGATTGAAATGTAGTAAGAGTCCTGATATGAAGAGGGTTATAGCTGAGATTGTTGAAGTATGGTGGGAAGTTTATTGTTGAGTGGATGTGGCAGTTGTGTAAATTATGTTGGATGAAAGATGTGGTTACAAGTGACTGGACTAAATCTGTGATTGTCCCAATCCACAAGGAGAAACAATATGAGAGAGATGAATGCAAGAATTATAGGGATATAAATTTGCTGAGTGTAACTGGGAATTACAATGTTAAAATGTAATAAATTTGCTGAGTGTAGCTGGAATAATAATTGCAATATTAAAATGAAGTAATTATTTCCAGACAAGAAATTTTGACTCAAAAAAAATGATATACTTATTATATACTAATGAAATATTTAGAAAATATGAAATCTAACAAAAATCAAATGACAATTTAACAAGGAAAAGGCATTTTCTCTTGAACTATAGCCAGATATTTGGATTACTACTGATGTCCAATAATAGAAATAACAGTGCACAAATCTTTGAATAGGGCTTAAAGAAATCAATTGCTAAAGTTTTATAATATCTTTTTTTCTCTAAGAGTCTCTTAAAAACAAGTAAGCATCCTCTTTATTCATTGCCTTGTTGTTGCTGCCTATTATTCATTCCAATCATTATCCTCAAAAATTTTGATCCAGCTTTAATGAATATAAATCCCTCAGTCAATTTTGAAATGGTTATAGTTGGATCTGCAGACACAACTTACTAAAGTTAAAATCTGATTCTTTATTGAAATTTGAAAACATGCTTTGCTTACGAATTTCAGAATGATCAAATTTGAACACTTTCATGAAAATTTAGCACCTCAAAAATATCTTCAGAGTGAACTTTCAAATCAACTTTATTAACAAAATAGCTTTTTGTTTCCTAAAAGCAATAGGTGGATTTTTGGTGTTCCATCTGAATTCTGAATATCTGTGTTGAAAAAGGGGTAAATTTTCTTCCAGATACTCTCTGTTGTTTGGCAACTTAATTTTATTATAACTTTTGTCCATGAATCCCCTATAATAATTATTGCATCTAAGTTATTGATATGCCAAAAGTCCTTCCATATCCTTTTTTGTATTAAATATTATTTTAGTGCTCATTACAAATACTCATATCTATGGCAAGGATTTCTCTTGTTTTTTTTCTAGCTTTAAAGCAATTATAAAACTTGCTTTCACAGCTAGTGATTATTAAATGCAAGATTATTCCAGCTTTCATCATTGGACATGTACCTTTGGTTGGATTAACTATGAGATGAAAGATAGAGTTCAGTGAACCAGACTCAGACCATTTTGAAAAAAATTTAGAAATATGAAAATAAGAATTGATTCAAATTCTCTAAAATGAATTACAACACACTTCCATATGGCTGACTAATCCATTATTGTAAATTGATGGAAACAGTTTGGTTTTCCGTCTAGAAAATCTAGGATTAAATCTGGAAACTAGATCAGTGCATTGAATAAGACAAATGTGTTTGGAACAAGATGTGACCTGTATGTGTGTGACAATTTATTTACAACTTTGATTTTAACTTAGGGACAATTTAAGAGCAACATAATTCAAAGATAAATTAATGTACTTTGATTAATAAATTAAGTCTAGGAAACAATATAAATATGGAATTATGTAACAGATGATGTAAAAGAGGTGGTTATTGTATATGTAAGCTGAATATTATATACAATAACCACCTCTTTTACATCATCTGTTACATAATTTCATATTAATATTGTTTCCTAGACTTAATTTATTAATCAAAGTACATTAATTTATCTTTGAATTATGTTGCTCTTAAATTGTCACACATACACATGTCATCATCTTTCTCCAAACACATTTGTACATAATATCACATAAATAGGGGATTTGCTATATCAAAATTCATACAAAAATTTTTATCATTTCCAAAAAATTATCATTTTACTAATTGTATTAAAATTGCTTGATTTTCTAATATTAATAATAAAAATTCATTAATAGTTTTATTATAATTAGTTATATTTCAGTATAGAGCACAAAATATCTTTCTTTTGCATTATAAATAAATTAGTGTACAGGTGGTTCCTGCCTTTATAAACTAATTTGTTCCTGGAATGAGTTCATTAAGTAAGAACTTTAAACCAAGAATCAATTTTTCATAGACTTAATGTTAAAATCTAGAGTTCTGTTCTCCACAAGAAAATTTGACCACAATAAAATTGAGTAAAGGTGAAGATCAATAGTATATGATTAAATAATGAATTATTTATATAACTAAATGAAAATATAGCCTATAAAAATCAAGCAAATTATAATAATAATGAAATTATATGTCATATTAATGTTATAGAATTTTTATTCATCATTATTATTGTCAGATAAATAGATGAGCTTTAATGCAGATAAACTACTCTTAGACACAATCTGGGAACAAAAATTATTTACATAATATATTTATAAAACCAAAGGATATGCTACTTCTGCTTCTCAGCTACTATTTTGAATTTTCTGATTTCAAAGCAGATGACAAAGTTTCTGCTACAAAACCAATTGTACTATATTGTATAACTATGTTTTGTGAGTTAAATGCTTTTTTTATTATTTTTATTTTTGATTTTTTTGATACTTATATTTGAAAACTTATAAATCCAGGAATTAATAAACCAAGAATTTTTCTGTATTCAGTTTTGGAATCTTCATTTATTTTATGTTAATTGTTTGATGATTTGTATTTCAGATCAAAATAATACTTTGAAACAAATTGAATAAAAAATATCACTAATCATCAGCAAATCTATATCAGAAATTTATTTTTTAAAAAGACAAAAAATTAATAATCTGTAAAAGAAACAAAAATATTGCTCTGTCTAACATCAAACTAAAATACTAGTAAAATACAACTCTTAAGACAGGAATAAACAAATTTATTCAAAATACAAGGCAGTAGCGCTTTCGATTCTCTAGAATCCTCTTCAGCTACTAACGAATTACATAAAAATTGTTCTAATGAACGCCACGTTTTTACGTTTTACAATTTAAAAATAATGTTGCTATAGCAACACAATATAACATGTTTAAAACAAAATATATAATAAACTATCATAAATTATGTTACAGATTATAATAGGAGCTTTCAAACTTAAAAAGAACACAATAACAAGAAAAATCATAAAAGTTAATTTAAAACGCATTGAACATAACAAGAAAATCTAAAATACATTTTAACATTTAAATATACAATAAAATTTAGTTAATTTTCACACCATTTCCAAGCATTACTTATAGTAGCGGGATCCAGTTTGTTGATCGGCTTCGTGCTTGCATTGCGTTTAGTATATATTAATAATCTGATTTTATAAATTACATCATGTAATTTTTATTTATAAGTTATTAATATATAATAATTTATCTTTGTTAGTATGCTTTATTTTTAATCCATTTTACATTTTAATTATCTTTACGCAAACTTATTAATATATAAAAATTTAAATATTTTTAGTTGGCAGATGATACAATTTCTCTGGCCCAACCAGAGGATAGTCCACTTCCACTGAGGTAAGTAAATTGAAAAAATATTTTAGTTTTTTGATTATTTCATTAAATAACATGATATTGTCATTATTTTTCTTAATTATGTAAAAATTAAAAATTTAATTTTTATTTAATAACTTGACATGTTTATAAATTAGGAATTTAATAAATTCATTTAAATTCTTTGTTTTTATATTAGAATTTATCTAATTTGATTATAGATAAAGTGAAATTATTTTAATTTTAAATTACATCAGAAACATTTATTAATAAATACATTTATGATTATTAGGAATCTTCTGTTGAATGCATAAAAACTAAGGAAATCCATAATGCAGAGATTAATTAACAAGCCAAATGATTTCTAATAGAATACAAGTAATTTTTGGTTTATGAGTTCCCACTTAATGAGCTACCAGGTTTGCAAGTTTTTTCAGATATGAAGTATCAAAAATAAAATCAAAAATATGAACATCAGTCACAATAAATAAATGCAAAATATTCATATAAAAAATAATTTTAATATTCATAAATATAAAT
>AYEL01071945.1:0-32825 GCA_000484575.1 Olivierus martensii
TTCATAAATATAAATATTTATAAAAAAAATAATAAATAAAACCATGTATATAGCTATACAATATAATATGACTGGTTTATAACAAAAACTCCCATCAACTGTTATGAAATTGAAAAATTAAAATGGTGATTGAGAAGTAGTATTGCATCTTCTGGTCACCATGGCTTTATTAGCACATTATATAAATAACTTTCATTCCCAGATTATGCTAAAACAGTTGTTCATCTGTATTAATCCTCATCTATTTATCTTCACTGATGATAAAGAATAAAAATTCTTTAATTTTTTAATGACATATTTTTTTTTTATTATAATTTGCTTGATTTTAAGTTTTCATTTCTTTAGATAGATAAATCATTATTTAATCATATATTATTGATTTTATTGACTTTTACTTAATTTTATTGTGGTCAAATTGCTTTGCTGAAGATGGAACTCTTGATTTTAATTTTAATGAATGGGAAATTGATTCTTGATTTGCGAGATCTTACTTTATGAAAAATTCCAGGAACAAATTAACTTGTGAAGTCAACTAACTAACTTTATTTAATTATTAAATATTCTACTAGTGATCATTATAATATTAAATATTCTAATGTGTGCCATCTGATAATTAAATAATTATGCAATATTTATTTATTTAATTATTAGATGGTACTAACTTAGCCCAAATTTAATTACTTAAAGCAGTAAATAGTGGCACATTAGTCAAAATTATCAAATACTAGAAATTACCAGCTCATATAAATGAGCAGAAATATAATCTTGTGATTTAATTTAATGATACTGTATATAACGACGAAATACACCTCCAAACTCGTATAGGGAATCCCAGCATAATTGAGGGAATCGTAAAATGGCATCCATTATTATGTTACAGTGCCATCTGAAGACTTTGTCTTTTTAGAGGAACTACAATTTTAATTTAATTTTTATTCTTTAATTTAAATTATTAATAACAACAAGTAATTTTGGCTGTCGCAGACATCCGAAAATTAGACCTTTCTAACGATACCATACTTATAGAAATCGGTACAGTGGTTCGCCACATTTGACTATTAATATATATGATTGTATTAGGAGTTATTTGGCTTATTTGTTAATCTTCTTATATTTAATACCATATTTCCTCTCATGATGGTTGCATCCTATTGTTGTAATTCAAAAATAATAGTATAAAATTTTGTCACAGTAGATTTCTGTTTGTATGATGATGTAAAAGATAAACTTATTCAGCATTGTCATGGTATGGGGCATTGTTGTCTATTGTGCTTTGTCCTACTACCAATATGTTGCCACTTCATGTTTAAAAAAATAAGGAAAACAAACTTTAAGAAAACTTTTGTTATGAAAAACTGGATTTTTTATATTTTAAAAATGTAAAATTTTGATATTTTATAAAGACTGCATTCAAGATTTAAATGGTTGAAGTTTATTTTATAAAAATTTAAGCATTCTTTAGAAGTTGGTTACAATATGATAAAAAATATGGAATTGTGATCAATGCAATCAATAATGGTATCAATTAATAACAACTTACTTTTCTTAGACTAACAATATATCCATCACTAAACTGTCAACAGTGAATTGATAAGTACTGATTTGGATTATTAAATTGTATCATATGCTCATTTGTTATATATAATAATTGTTATATTTGAGAAAAACTAATTTTCAGCTTTAGTGTGCTAAGAGCTAATTTTCGAGAAAAAAGTTAAGAAAAATTTTATTAGCATTAGCATAAAATGTCCAAATATAATTTATATTTTAAAAATATAATATAAAGTATTCTTTTAATGGAATTTATTACATTTTAATAATAATGATTTTTATGCAATTTGATTGTATTTATTTTATTTTTCAAATTATTCTTTCAGTAATGGCTGCATTTTACTTTTTGTACAAAATATTAGGCATAAAAATCTTCACTCATTAAGTTAAGAAATATGGTAGACATTAATCAAATATTAAAATATTATAAGATGGAATAATTTTATTTCTTATTGATAATATTTGCCTCATTTTGGAACACACACTACATACACCTACGGCCGTATTCACCAAACAGGATTGAGATCGAGATCAACTACGATCCTGGATCAGTCTATAGTTTTGTATTCATCAGGATTTTGAATCCAGGATTGGACACAAAACTTGATCCCGATCTTGATCCAACAGTTTGTTCGGATTGAAGTAAGGATTGAGATCGACTCATGCGCAGTTTAGTCAATTTTAAAGAAAAATATTTCTAATAGTACCTCTTTTTCAAATATAGCAAATATATGTCGATTTTTTCCATGGTAAGAATACACAAAATTTAACACCTATAATCTGATAAGTTTCACGTGGAATTATTTAATGTATTTCTCAATTTTTCAGATATTTTCAGTTTTCAGCTGACTATATTCTAATGAATAGAAAAAATTTTTTATAATATGAAACTATATTATTGAAGTTCTGTAATATGATAATATACAAACTGTATTAACTAGACACAATTTTCAAAAAACCTAATGCATATAGGAGGAGATATTTCAAAGGAACAATAAACCTATGTTTAGGCGGTTTTACTTTTCATGCAACAAGATGTATACAACAAGGCGCATGATAAGGCATGCAAAAGTACATGCCTCAAAATCTGATACAATACTAGAAGCAAGAAGGTGCATGTGTTCCCTGTCTAGTCGGGTTATACATGCAAGTAGTTGTGCAACATCTTGTTGTTTTGATTATTTTTAAACTTCTTTTTGCAAATTTTTCTTTGTTTTATGGATTGGGATATGGAGAAAACACTTCAATTTATTAAAGACTCATGTCAAGTTATTTTATGGCAATCTTCCCATAAATTATACAAAAACTTTTTTCTTCTTTTTCTTCTGTCATTTGAAATGATAACAGACATATTGTAGAAAATGTTGATACAAATGAATTCTTTCTGAATCAACATTTTCTGCAATATGTCCTCTACATGTGAATGAGAAGGGGCAAGCTGCATGCCTCTTGTGGCTATTGTGCATTGAAGCATGCATCATTCTGCATACAACAGTAGATGCAGAGAGGCATTGTCTAAACATATCTTAATAGAAATAAAAGAAAAAAATACTTTATACCATAAATGTAAACAATACTTTACATCATAAATGTAAAAATTATTTTAATTATTATTGCAATTTCAAATTTTTATATAAAAAAAATTATCATATACTTTCATTTGAAAGAAATAAGATATGCATAAAAATATTTTAAAAAACTATTATTTCAATTCTGGCAAACATTGCTATTGCATCTTTGAGCAAGTTTCACAAACCATCTTATTTGTTTCTAACAAAATCATTATTTTACTGAATCTATTATTAAAAAACTGTTGCTATGCTGTTCATAAATTAATATTTTTATTTATATGTATGTATGTATGTATGTATGTATGTATGTATGTATGTATGTATGTATGTATAATGTTGCTATGCTGTTCATAAATTAATATTTTTATTTATAAGTATGTATGTATGTATGTAAGTAAAACATAATAATTTTATATGTTTTCAGTCCTACTTATATAGTATCTGATATTATATATATATATAAATATATTTAATGCATAAATAAAGTAATTGATAAATGAATAACTAATGCATTAAAATTAAATTTTTTTGAAAAATCAATATCAATTAATAAAAAAATAAAAAATTATATATATATATATATCTCAGATACTATATAAATAGGACTCAAACAAATAAAACAGTTATGTTTTTTCATGATAGTAATACATCCTTTGGTAGCTGTGAGATCTCCCATATTTATAGAAAATGTCAGCTGACAGGATAACAAAATATTTCTTCTTGATTCTATTAGTAAAAATACACAAATATGTATAAATGTTCACATTTAAATGTAAACAAAAATATTAATTTATCCTCGACAATAAAATCGGTTCCTAATAAATACCTATTTCTTCTTGATTCTATTATTAAAAATACACAAATATGTGTAAATGTTCACATTTAAATGTAAACAAAAATATTAATTTATCCTCGACAATAAAATCGGAAATGTGTGTGATCTCCTTTTTTTAATGAGTAAGTGTGGCAACTATCCCTCTATGTATCATCAGTTAATATTAAATAAAAATATAACAGTCCCCAAAGATAGCTGATTTACAAATACAGGATGATTATTTTTCAGTGGTTTCTAACATTATGTTTATATTTCCAGCAATCATGTGATTGCTACTTTGCTTTTCAATCTATCAGTTGCAGAAAAATTTCCATTGCACATTTTGATATTTTTATCATTTAAACTTTATTAAATAATTTTGTGGATATTTAAAAACAATAGAGATTTTTAATATTTTCTGCCAAAAAACATTTTAATAAAATTATCTTGTTTGAAAAAGTGATTGCCAAGCCACACTTGAGCTCTGCTGCCCATACAGCTTTCTTTTTGTGTTGCATTGATACATTTTGATGCTATGAATCTGGTGTTTTGTTTAAATTTATACTTATTCCAATAATAAATAGGATTTATAAAGTTTTTAAAATTATAAAAAAATTTATGTATTTATTTCAATGAATTTCTTATTGTTCTATCATTGAAATTTGAGGATCAGTTTATAATCAGGTTTCATATTTTTTATGATTTTTAATTCAATTCTGAAGCAGAGGGACTGATTATACATGAGTGCAAAGGACCGAGTTCGTTTTAATCAGGAAAAATTACTATTCTCCCATCTTACCCATAAGTTCATGAATGCGCAAGGCCTAAGCCTGTCATTCATTTAGGTTAGTTAAGCTGCCATATCCTCATGAGATATTTTTATCTGGTGGCAGCCACTTATAGATCTCATCACAGGCTGGCCAACACCATGATGGGGTCAACCGGATGGTTGAAAAAATGAGGTTCAACGGGGCCGGGCCTGGACCTCTCTTGAAAAATTCGAGGAGTGAGACCCGGATCCTACAGAATGGTAAGCCACAACTTTACCACGCGACCATCTGGCTGACCTGTCATTACATCAGTCTGCAGGTCACACAGTTTGTTCTGTAAAGTGTTCGTTATCTGAACATAAAAATCTTTCGCAAAGTGTTCGTTATCCGATCTGTTCGTTAACTGATCCCCCACTGTATATAAAACTATTTTTTATAAAGTTAAAAGTTGTAATATTTAAAAATGTGGTCAAAAAATTGTGAGCAATAATGCATAATTATCTTTAACCCTTATGTGGTTTCACCTTTTTCCAATGGGGTTCAATATCAGAAATTTTGAGCATTTTTAATCTATATTTTTCAATTGTATTAAAGTGTTTTTTCTAACAATTCTCTACTCTATAGTACAAAAAATATCGTTTTTCTATATTATGTTGGTGATTTTTAATAAATTATTATATAATTTCATCCATCTATCAAAATTATGTAAACAAACAAAGGGATCAAATTTTAAACAGCCCTAAGTCTTTTCCAATGTCAAAACAAATGTAGTTCCTGTTTGATTTGTAAACAGTGTGGTTTTTATGAACTTCTGAAGTTCAAGATCATTTAGAGGTGGTACATCAGTGAAAAGGACATGCAAATAAAATACGACCTCCAGAAGTATTCTTCAACTTCAAGATTTATACTTTCAAGATTTATACTAGATTTATATATTTTTTGGATACTAAATCATATATTATTCAAATTTAACTTTATATTCTAATTATATCACATTCTCTGACCTCCAGAAGTATTCTTCAACTTCAATGGATACTAAATCATATATTATTCAAATTTAACTTTATATTCTAATTATATCACATTCTCTGATATATTTATATGTATATTTTGTAACAATTCCCAACCAAAAAGATTTTTTTTTTTTATCAGATGTATAATATCCAAATATAATGATAAACTGATTCAAAAATTCAAATGTCATTAATGATAACAAAGTAATATGTTTTATTTCCTAAAGAGAAAGTATAAATCTTGAGTGAATATTAACCACTATTTATTGTGATACTGGGGTCAGAATTTATGACTTAAAGGTATGCCATTTCATTTATAACTAAACAACCATTTCTTCAAGTATTGTTTATTAATTTATCTTCTAATATTTATTTTGAAATTATATAACTAAACATTAAACTGTTTCTATTAGAAATTTTATGAAAGCTATAATAAATTTATTAGTATAAATTAAAAAAAATGAGATAGCTGCACATATGAATATGTTAGATCATTATTAAAAATTTAATAAACAGCTTAAATAAATATCTGAAGTCAGATAAATATATCAAATTATATAAAAATAAAGAAATTATATTTATTCTAAAAACTTTTATCTAATCACAAACTTAGTAGTTCATTTACAAACATATGAAAATGCGATAAGAAACAAGCAATGGATACACTGTAAAATGGTGATCTATTTTTATAAATTATTAATTATGAACACCTATACTATTTTGTAATGTGAACAATTTCATGTGGATTTTATGCAGGCTTTCATCCCGGAGGTATTTTATCATCTGCTGATTCAGATGCTTTGCAAAATATAATGAATGCAATATGAAAGACTTAGCAATTTAGGAAAATTATAATTTTTTCAAATTTTTCAAAAATATATATATATTCAATCTTACTACTGAGTTTGGTATAATGTGGAGTCTCAGTCCATTATAACCGATTACAGATTAAATTAAAAGCAACTTAGATAAGTGTGCTTAAATTTAATATAAACCACTGTTTAGCAATCTGTAAAATATTTTTTGCAAGAAAACAATAAATTTAATGATCAATAAATTGATGTTTGATAAACATAATCAAAAATCAATGATATAATAGTGAATGTTTCATCAAAAATAAAATTAAAAAATCATAACATAAAAGCAAATAAATTCAAGTAAAAAATGCCATTTCATAACATTCAGAGAAAAGATGCCATTACTATTTAAAATATTTTTGTATCTGGCATATGTATATTAATCTGTTCAGTGCCGTTGATTTTTTCTTATTAAGCCTCGTTAAATATTAAAAAAAAAATAAATAAATTCCGATATCTCGCTTAATTTTCATTGAATTTTTTTGAAATTTTCATAACTTATTACGATTTTTATTGTGATTCTAACAATGTAACAAATGTTTTCGAATTTTATTTATTTCACAATTTTTTGTTCATTATATGAGATCGGAGAAAATACGATTTTTTAATATATGAAATCTTAGCCATCCAACAAAATATTTATTATTTTCTGATAGTGGCAAGTCTTCTGAATAAAATGATGTATGGATGAAGAAAATTGAATAATAATTTTTAAAATTATCGATAAAAAATGAAGTATTATTCAACTTTTAATTAATTTAGTTAGTTGATTAATTAGTCAAAAATTGACAAAAATTTATTAAAATATTGTCATTTTTTTTTTAATAAAATATGTTTATTGATATGTTTTTTCTTCATTTCAATAATTTTTATTTTAATATTTTATAAATTTTCGAATTTATAACAAAAAACATAACATATACGAAATTCATCCACAATCCTACAAAAACAACTATAATATTTCCTATTTTACTCTAATTAGCCTTGAGATAGTTTGTTGACACTCTACATCCAATACTATAAGCAGGGCAGGAAAGTAGGCTTGGCTGCAATTTCCTGCGAAATGACTAGTCGTCTTAAAACAATAAAAGTGCCACGTCCTATTTTATTGCCTAGGATTGTTTATATTACGATTTTCTCGTATTTTACAAAATTATCCGTAAAAGTAAAGCAATAAATGACCAAATAAGTAAAAATAATCTATATTTTAACCAAAATTTTCATACTATCGGCAAAATTTTTTCAATTTTATGAATTTTACAGTTCATCATAGTAAAATTCCATGTTTTGCTTAAAATTTCAAAAATAAATTTATCTTACACCAAAATCAAAATAAGATTATTAAAATATGTAGAATGGAAAGCAGAATCGATAAGATTCAATAAAAAATAATCCAAATTTTATGAATACTATCCATTAACATTTTCTATATTTAGAACAGAATTAAAAAAGAAATTTCGGCAATCAGAAAATTTAGGACCCATCATCAGAAGCATCTATTTTCACTCAACAAACACAAAAAAACCGCTTTGTGATAGCTCAACTGTATAAGTCAGGACTGAATTTTATTTATATCGCTTTTTATTGGTTTTCATCATTTTTTGTTCTGCCATCTTGTCGTCTTACCACGTCAATGGCAGTGAACCGGTTAAGATTTAAATTTTTAACATTGTTTTTTTTCTGAAATTTGACAAAATATATCCCATATTTAAAAGAAATAAAATCAAACTTAAGTTTTAAATAAATATCTATTAAACATTTTTAAAATTTGAAAATGTTTTACCAGAAACACACTGATGTGATATGCCTGATATCAATAATATCCTTTATGTCTTCCATTATGTTAGCAAGACATTGTTAATTTTAGTTTCACGTTTACTTTCAACTTTCCTCATTAGATATTTCTCATAAGAAATGGTATAAAGACATAAATCAGATTCATAATATAAATAATATTTCCTTATAAAAGTGGGGCTTCTTTTGTATATTGGGGTGTCCTTAACTAGACCACAATATATAAAACTTCACTTATATAATAAATATTGCAATTAGGATAATTCAGATTGCAATAAATATTGCAATCTGAATTATCCTAATTGTATTATTGTGGATAAATTTATTTGTTTCTTAATAATATTATGTGATATACCATATAATATAAAAGTATATACAATATAAACAGAAAAGTTCTAAAGAAATCCAGAAGAAGAGATGATAATATAAAAATATGAAACAAACAAAAACAGGTTTCACATAAATAAAATCATCTCTAAATCTCAGAAATCTCCATAATCAGTTCAGAATATGAATAAATTTAAGTTAGAAAATTACTCAAAAAACATTTTCGAACTTAAATTTTTATTTTTCATTAAAATAATTTAGATTTTATATGGTAAAATTTTTTTCTTTAATTATTATATTTAAATTCCAATTATCAATATTTCATTTTAAATACTTACATCATCTTGTGTATTTACTTGTTGTATAGAATATTCTCGAACCATGGACGGACTAAAGTCCACAACATAGGACAATATATCTATAGAAGCTGTTTTAATGGTTATATCATCCATACTCTGAAATAAAAAAATAAAGTATTTTAACTTTTAATTTATTAATAGAAACCATAAAACAAAATGCAGCAACGAAAATGTAACTTTGTATAAAAACTGCCTAATATAAAAACTTAATAAATTTATTTAAAAAACTAAAATGCATAATATTTTCAAGACAGATGTGTGTCATAAATCTAAAAGCATAATAAACCTAATTATTAAATTTTGTCTGATCCAAAATAGAGTTGATTGAGAACTTATATCTTTAATAAACAGCAATGAAGATGTCAGAATGTTCTAGTCTAGAAGCAGTTTTAGATGTGTTGCACTATCATACAAAGCATGATAAGTAAGAGTCAGAATCCGAGATAAGAGAGTGCAGAGATAGGATTAACAAAGCATTTTAACTTAAAATTAATAATTTAATAACAAAAATTAATAATAAGATAACAATCAATTACACAAAAATAAAGACTAAACCATAGAGACTCACAGCCATGTACACATATCAAAGAAGTGGATTAAAAAATAAAAAAAGAGTTAAAAAATTAAATTCTAATTTAATTATTGTAGCTGTTGCAGATTAGTTTTTGTGCTTATTGACTAAAACAATGTGTCTCTGATGATGGTTCCTAAATTTCTTTTAAATTTCATTTGACCTACCTGTATTCAAAATTATAAAACTAACTAGATATTTGCACAATTAAACATACTATGTAATAATTAATCATATTATAAAGTATTTAAAAAATTTAAATATTTATTCTCTAGCTGAGAACTTGAAATAGTGGCTGTTTACTCAAATTCAATTTGTATATTATAAAATTTTATATAATTCAGTTTTTAAAATATTACATATATCTATTAATATATTTTACATCTAACCTGTTCGGCTAAAAGATGTTCACATGCTTCATGTAAATTATTTGTTTTATTAGAAACATATAAATATTTTTGTTGAAGATTTTCCAATTGATCAAGTGCAGTTGTTATGCTATCAATTAGAGATGAACATTGAGATGAATAAATGTTAAATTCTTCTAAATATAACCTAGGGAAATAAAAATTATTATTACATATATAGTATTTAAAATATATATTAATATGAAATAGAATATTTAAAATAAAAATATGAAATTTTAAATAACCTGTAAAAATTATCATCATCTTTGATCATCATATCTTCTATTTCTGAGTACCATGATAAATACTGTTAAATATTAAAGAAGCAAATTATAGAAAAACATTTTATTTTTATTAATTAAAATCATAGTTTATTTTTAGAATTCTAGTTCCAAAAAATAAATTATATAAAAGATTTACCTGCTGTGGAGTTTCTATTTTTTTCTGTTCAATTTGCAATTCATTAATTTCTTCAGAAAGACTTTTTTCTATTGTTTTTTCTTCTATATTTGTTAATACAGGCTTTTCAAATTTCTGAAACTATAAACATTTTTAATAAATAGTATTTTGTTTTACTTTAAAAAACTTTGGCATAATGTGGGAAATCAAACTAAATTTTATTACTAATAAAAAATGAAAAACTAGTAAAATGAAATATTAAATTTAATTAAAGTTTTAATAATTTGTTCGTTCTTTATTTCAATGAAATATTATAATGAACAAATAGATTTCCAAGGAAGCATATATATATTTTAAAATCTTATATTTAATTCTTTATTAGACTAATACATTAAAGCTATTACTAGGTCAGTAATAAATAGTCTGCATAAAAAATAATAATTTTTAACAGATCAAAATAATATTTTTGTTGCATTTTAATTAAATTTCAGATTTATTATTTACAAGTACTCCTCACTTAATGATCGAGTTCTGTTCTTATGACTTGGTCGTAGAACGAATTGGTCAGTAAGCAAATAACTTGTTTGTATATATTTAGAACAATTTACTTGCTTAAGTTCTCATGGCTGTAAAGATATTTATATCTTAATTATGCATATAGTATTTTTCTTTATCAGATTTCTGGAACTATGAGTGTGGGAATTACATACAATAGAAGTTGTAAGTAATGCATATTTTTTGTTAAAAAAAAAAAAAAAAGTCATAAGCTCAGGGATTCTATTAATAGAATTTGAATCATCAGTTATCTAATCTTAACCTTTAACGGTCCACTTAAAAAAAAATAAACATTCCCTAGGGGTCCGAAGGGTTATGAAATATGATACTTGATATCTAATCTTAACAATTATGCATTCTATTCTATTATGTTAATCTTATTCTTATATTGGAATGAGATTTTTATTTTTGAAATTTTAAATGAAAAGTGAAATTTTTGTTAATATAAAAATATTGGTTAATTCAATAGATTTAAATAAATTATCAAAAAACTGCCTAATCTTCTAATAGCAAAAGTTCAAATAAAAAAAGCACACTTAGCAGTAAAGCATAACCAGACAAATTTTAATCAAAACAAAAATGTTTTCGGTATTCTAGATACCATCTTCAGTTGAAAGAATATAGAACAAAAAGAACTACTTAAGGCAGTTCTTTTTGTTAATATAAAAATAAAACAAAAAGAACTGAAACTAAAAAAACAAAAAGAACTATCTAAGATAGTTCTTTCTGTTCCAAAAATGTTTTTGTTTTGATTAAAATTTGTCTGGTTATGCTTTACTGCTAAGTGTGCTTTTTCCATTTGAACTTTTGCTATTGGTTAATTCTGTTAAAATAAACAATACGGTTTCTTATTTCTTCATTTTTTGTTTTATTTTTACCAATCATTACATAAAAAATGAGTAAATCTGAACATAAATACCCTCAGGCTATTTAAAGGGGCATGGTACTTGTTTTATGACAGTCAGTTGTTTCCTGAGAAATTGCCACTTAGCTAATTTACAGTGATACATGTGGTATTGAGTGTAGTGTATCAAAAAAGCATCTGCAGACCAATCAGAGAAAATTAAAGAATATAATAACTGTTTATGTATGACGGGACAATTTTATATGTTGAGTTTTTTATATAAATTTGAATTTATAAAAATTAAAATAAATAATACTGATATGAAGAAAAAACATATCAATAAATATATTTTATTAATAAAAATGACAATATTTCAATAAATTTATATTATTTTCAACTAATTACAAGACACAACTTTCATTAATGAAAATCTGCATAAAACTTTGTTTATTATCAATAATATTTAAAAATATAGTCCAATTTTTTCATTCGTAGCTTCTTTCATTCATAAGGCTTGCCAATATCCAAAAATAAAAATTACTTCATTGGATGGCTAAGATTTCATACAAAAAGTTCGTGTTTCTTTTATCTCATATAAGGAATGAAAAGGTATAAAGAAAAATTTGAAAAAAATGTTCACATTGAAAGAATGAGAATGAAAAATGTAATAAATAATAAAAATTTTAAAAAGATTTTGATGAAAAATTAAGTGAGGTTTCACAATGTGAACTTTTTGCATATTAACTAGGCTTACTTTTCAATATCTCATAGACTTCAAAGAATTAAAACCATTATTTATGGATGTTACTACTTTATAACATTTTGCTTTAAATCGAATACTGAAGATAAAAGCTTTAAAATAAATAAGTTCTCTATCAATTATTAATTTTTTTACTTTTACAACTTGTTCTCTATTAAAAACTTCAATATAAAATAATTTCTTAAAATCTATTGAAACAGTGATAACAAAAACACAGTATGACACAAATAACATCTGATTTTCATTTATATTACATAAATAAATTAATGATCATTCAGGATTAAATATTACATATGGAAAAATAAATTCATATTTTTTCACTTTAATTATTCCATTTCATTTATGGAAATTTATTTTGCCAACTTATGGAATGTTGAATTATGTAGTTTCAGAGATATACAGATATTTAAATCTATTTTGGTTGAATTTTCATAAAATGCCAATGAAAATATTATTGATCAATTTACTTTTCTACAGAAATATCGCTTAATGCCTGAAATTTTTTTTATCTTATTTTGAGTCATTCCATCTGCTAATGTGCCCAAGCATGTATATTATAATCAATATTAATTTATTGATCAATATTAATTTATTGATCAATTTACTTTTCTACAGAAATATCGTTTAATGCCTGAAATTTTTTTTTATCTTATTTTGAGTCATTCCATCTGCTAATGTGCCCAAGCATGTATATTATATTTAAGTATCATTGTACTTACATGATTTTTGATTTATGCGGAAATTTTTTAGACAAATTAATTGCTTAATTCAAAGACCTACTTTAATACAGTGGTGCCTCGCAATTTGTCGCTAATCCTTCGCCGAACTAATGTCGAATTGAGAAATTGTCGAATTGCAGGACAATATTTGCCATATAAGCATATGGAAAATAGATTAATTCATTATCAGTCCCCATCCCATTCCTCTAACAGGTGAGGTGAGAGAGATACACTATATTATTTACTTTATTATATATGTGGTTTACTATTTTATAACATACCAAATTATAAAATACACTATTTTATACAAAACACACAATTTATTAGCCCTTGCATATTGGAATGAAGTCTTCCAGCAGACACCCTAGCACCCATAATCTTCTATCTCTGTTGCAAAATTTTGCTACAGTTGTCCTAGGAATGCAATATTCAAGTTACATTTTAATTATTCTACCTTCCTGCACTTTATCTACAATTTTTTTTGCTCAATCGAGTGTTCTTCTTTTCAGAATTATTTCTCTGGCCAGTTCTCTTTGAACTCATCCTTACATTTCACTCAAAAAATAATAATAATTACAAATTTTTTACTTTCTGAAAAATGTAGAATTGAAAATTAGCACAAATACAACACGAGCAAATACTAAAATAGCCCAAAAAGAACTGACAAATAGCAAATGACAACACACAATTCCATGCAGGTGCATGCGTTTGCTACAGTTGTCTTAGGAATGCCATATTCAAGTTACATTTTAATTATTCTACCTTCCTGCACTTTATCTACAATTTTTTTTGCTCAATCGAGTGTTCTTCTTTTCAGAATTATTTCTCTGGCCAGTTCTCTTTGAACTCATCCTTACATTTCACTCAAAAAATAATAATAATTACAAATTTTTTACTTTCTGAAAAATGTAGAATTGAAAATTAGCACAAACAACACGAACAAATACTAAAATAGCCCAAAAAGAACTGACAAATAGCAAATGACAATTTAAAATTCCATGCAGGTGCATGCACCATCCCGCAAAACTCAAATGTCGAATTGCGAGGCACCACTGTACTCATTAAATACTTCCATTAACTCCTTAAGTGCCACAGATGTTTATACACATTATAGCTATTTATATTTTTAAATTAAGTATAATTATAATTAATTTCAAAACATAAATAGCTATATTTTCTGTTCCTCTAATTAGACCACCGCTGGTATATTGTAACTCCAGACCCAATGCCACTTATGTCCAAAGTATGCTTGATTGCAATTTACTGGGAAAGGAGTGGATGCTATAAACAGGGACAAATTTAGACATGGTCTTTATGGGCTGCACTCCAGGCCCCGTTCACAGTCAAAAATAAAAATAAAAGCAATTTAAATTAAAAATTTGAGAAAAAATAAATTATATAAAATTTTTCATACCTAGATAAAGTTTAAATCGTTGGTTTGCAACATACTGAATTTGAATAAAATATCAAATATCAATGTTTTAAATGACAGTAAATGATAAATACGACTCTGTCTTCTATTGGCTCTGTTGGTAATCGGTAAAATCAAAATATATTTTGTCATTTGTCAATTATGCAAATAATGTAGCAATGTCCGCATGGGAGTACAAGTCTAGCTCCTCTAAAGCATATTAGGTAAGCGTAGCTCTCATCGTTAGGTTAAGTTTGGTTAATTGGATAGGCCCCCAAACAGTGTTAGCCCACGGCCCCCAAAGTTAATGGTCCACCCCTGGCTATAAAGCAATAAAAATGACATACTTCTTTAATAAAAAAAAATTAAAATTGTGAAATCTCGCTTAATTTTCATCAAAATCTTTTGAGATTTCAGTATTTATTGCAGATTTTGTTTTCTAACAATGTAAGCATTTTTTTCATAACTTCTCATTACATTTATAAGATTGCAAAAAAAAAAAAAAAAAATATTAAAAAAAAAAAAAAAAAAAAAAAAAAAAAAAAAAAAAAAAAAAAAAAAAAAAATATATATTTTTATATGTAATTTTAGCCATCAAATGAAATAGTCAATATTTTTAGTTAGCAACAAGTCTTCTAAGCAAAATGAGTCATAAATATAAAAATTTGGTCAAAAATTTTAGAAATTTTTGATAAAAAAAAACCACAAGTTCGTAACATTTGTTGATTGAAGTTGTCATATAATTATTAAAAAAAATTACATGAATTCATTGAAATATTGTTATTTTTATTAATTTAGTGCTCTCCGGATATAACGTTGTTATTTATACTGCGTGTCTTTCCTGTTCTCCATTCTTCTGAAAGAGATTCTGAGAAAAATATAATACAACACATAACTGAAGTCCATCCGCCTTGCTAACTTTTTGTCGCTGTATTTAACCTTTAACGCAATTTAAATTTCAAAATATCTTTGAAAAAAAATTAAAAATTTTCAGATGTAACTTCAAAACATTTTCGATTGGCAACACAAGTATTCAAAGAAAATGAAAGGTTATTTGTAATGGGAGTTTGTAACTGATACATGTGATTTTGGTGGCTGTTTCATGACTTCAGCGAGTTTTACAAATATAGTTATTGTTTTAGTAACATTTAATTTATTTAATGGAATGGATTAAATGGAATTTTTATTAAATGAAAGAAAATCGTATACCATTAGCTAAGGAGAAACGAAACATAATAGATTGAGTGAAAAATGGTGTCTCAAAAGCACAAATAAAATGGGAGTTAGATATTCCAGAAGGAACAATATGAGGATGGATTGCAGAAGAAGGAAGATTATGAACCTTCTAAATTGGACTGCTTTCTCTAATTTAGAATTACTAAATTAGAAAATAAGAGAAACCGTCAGTTATAGAGTGGTTGTCTTATAACACAGGTCAGATCACCACTCTGCAAACCTGCATTATAATCGGAGACCACTGTATTTCATATTTATTAACTTGTTCTTACTTCATTTACACTCTAAGTATAATTAAATGTGTTGTATTTTGTTTATATGAAAAAATCCTAACATATACAAAAATACTCTCATCTGATACATAAAATAGCTATAATATATTTTCCTCTAATTAGACCACTGGTGTATTGTAACTCTGGACACAATGCCACTTACCACATTCAAAGTATACTTGACTGCAATTTACCAAGAAAGGAGTGGACGCTATAAAGCAATAAAAATGCTATATCTCATTAAATGGCCTGGGAGTGTTTATGTTTCTATTTTTGTTATTTTCTCTTAAATTTCAGTGAAATTAAAACAAAAAATGAAAAATTACAATAAAGTTTAGTTTGTTTAAATAGAATTAACAAAAGTTTTATTATTATCTACAATATTTTTTAATTTTCTGAATTTTATATCTTATTTGAAGAAAAATTTAATTTTTCCAAAAATTACCAAATTATTATTTATCAAATCATATAAATGGAATGGGATTGGTATATTAGACTATAAAATTGATAGGATGGGATAAAAAATCCAAATTCTATTGAGCCCTACAAAATGTAAACAATATTAGTTTACACATAATTTCAAAAAATATTTCAGAAACTGAAAAAATTTAGGACACTATCAAAAGAGTGTATTTTCATCAATTATATACAAAAATCCAATTTGCAAAAGCTGCATTAACCCTTTGCAATCCTAAAAAATATTTTTTTAACCATTTACAGCTATAGTGCAGCAATTTAAAAAAAAAATATGATTTTTTGTTTTTTTTTTGCCATAACATTTTTGCATTTTAATTTTTTGACATGAAAAAATTGGATTTTGTCAGCAATATACCGTACTCCAAAATGTAAACAATATTAGTTTACACATAATTTCAAAAAATATTTCAGAAACTGAAAAAATTTAGGACACTATCAAAAGAGTGTATTTTCATCAATTATATACAAAAATCCAATTTGCAAAAGCTGCATTAACCCTTTGCAATCCTAAAAAATATTTTTTTAACCATTTACAGCTATAGTGCAGCAATTTAAAAAAAAAATATGATTTTTTGTTTTTTTTTTGCCATAACATTTTTGCATTTTAATTTTTTGACATGAAAAAATTGGATTTTGTCAGCAATATACCGTACTCTGATACCCTTTTTTGTTTTGGATGAAGAATCAAAAGAACAAAAGAAAAAATACAAAAGCAATTAGGCCTAATTTACATATGTAAACAATACATAATTTTTCAAATTATCCATGATTAAAATGTAAACAATATTCGTTTACAAATAATTTCAAAAAATATTTCAGAAACTGAAAAAATTTAGGACACACTATCAAAAGAGTGTATTTTCATCAATTATATACAAAAATCCAATTTGCAAAAGCTGAATACACACACAAACAAACAAATACAAAAAAGTTTATTGTATAAATATATATACTGCTGCAAATCTCTGTATTTATGAGAATTATATTCTTGGACAACATTGCAAATACTGAATTTAAGAACTTATGGGAAAAATAGAGTTTGATTCCTGACCATCAAGATTATTGCTTTCTTGTTTTTGGGTAAAAATAAAATGCTTTTGAAAATTATATTAATACAGTCATATCCCAAACTTGGCTATAATTGGTTCCAAGACTGACAATGTTATTTGGAATGATATAAATGTTATAAGTACAGGTTTTCCCATAAGTGCATTGTTAAAATGACAATGTTTGATTCCAGATAACATTTAATCATAAAAAAAGATATTTTATATTTATGAAAAATTACAAAATTCAAAAATTTAGCAAATCAAATAACAATTTAAGGAAGAGAAGATTCTTCCTTTGAAATTGTTGCCATATATATAAATCATCTTCAATGTCTAATAATATAAACTGCAATACATAAGTTCTTGATAATTGCACGAGGAATCAAACATGAAATCTTGCAAAACAAAGAACTCTTCTTTGCTCTCCTAAAAACAAACTCCTTATTCTCTGTCTATTTATTGCTGCTTGCTACTCATTTGAATAATGTTTTTAATAATCTTGATTCTCTCTTCAATGAATCCATACCTCCTCAGTAAATTTTTAAACTATTATGATTCTCCTCTTAAGTTCAGGCTTGGTTCCTATGCTGCTTCAAAAATGATTTGCTTCCAAATTTCAACAAAATTATCAAGTGTGAACTCCTGTTATAGAAGTTCAGCATTTCAAATGTATCTTCAACATCAACTTCAAAATCAAATTTGTTCCATAATGTAATGTGTAGGCTTTCTACATTGGCTAACTAATGAGATTTCATTGTTCAATGATGATGAGACTTCATTGAGATTCAGGATTCACAATCTATTCCAAATATAAAACCTTCTGAGTCCTGAATCTCAATGAAGAAGAAAGGGTAAACTTTCTTCCAGATGCCCTTCATAATTTTCGCATCAATTTTCTCCCATGAGTCTCCAATTATCCTCACATCTAAAGTATTAAAGACCTTCCAAAAATTCAATATCAGATCTTCATCTTCTTTTTAACTGTGCTCAAAGTGACAAAAAAAAATATTGAGTTTAATAAATCATGAACACTATAATTGCTTCTTGATTTATAGATTGAATTAGATGATATTTGGAGACAAGAAGTAAAGCCTGCATACATGTGAGTTGATAATTTATTAACAGCTTAGATACTAATTTAGGGAAGAATTATACAAATAAATTAATAAATTGAATGTGAAACACATGATCTAAGACAAGACATTGTAAATTGGGATAACAGTTTTTATATGAAATGTGGTTTTATAATGAAATTAATAAATAAGCGTGAAAAATCATGCTTATATATTGTATTTAAAATTTTATCAGTTAAGATACAGATAACACAGTTGATTCATTTTTGCCAGTATATTTTGCTATATCGTTAATTAAACAATTACTGTTAAGAAGTCATACTATCATTAATTGCATTTTCAATATATTTTATGTTTTAAACTAATATACTGTTATATACTATTGTTGTAAAAAATGAGATAAATTTTTTTGAGATAAAATAATGAAATTTAATTAAAGAAAAAAAAAAATAATTTATTTTATTTTTTAGTGGTGCCTCATTTATTCAGCTATTGAAGAATCTTGGGCCAGACAATTGCTTAAATGTTCTTCTGTTGGCCCTAACAGAACAGAAAATTTTATTTCATTCACTTCGTCCAAATGTTTTGACTAGTGTTGCAGAAGCAGTAGTTTCGGTATTTAAATTATTTATTTTTTAAAAATTTGCATGTCACAATATAGTATATTTTTAAAATCTGAACTAATTCATAGAATAATATATGGTAAATGCAATCATTCATATTTGGTCAAGAATTCTGTGAAATATTGTACAAATATAAATTAATAAATTATAAATTCATATTATAAAATTCAATCAAAAATCAAGTAAAAATACCATTTTTTTTTTATTAATTTCTGAGAGTCTTGTATCATCTCATTTGATATATACACTATTTTTTGCAGCAACTTTACTACTTATACATGAGATCCGTTTAAATTATTTTTTAATTTATTTTTAATATCAAAAAATCCTTCTTTATATATAGAAATACACATTAAAACATGGTAATTTAACAGAAATATGCATTTCGGCTATCTTAGCCCTCTTCAGTTTCATTGTTTGTTACCATGCACTTTTACAAGACACATTAAAATTTTTCTACATAAAATTAGCATATCAATATTCTATAGAAAAACAGAAATATGTAGAAAAATTTTAATGTGTCTTGTAAAAGTGCATGGTAACAAACAATGAAACTGAAGAGGGCTAAGATAGCCGAAATGCATATTTCTGTTAAATTACCATGTTTTAATGTGTATTTCTATATATAAAGAAGGATTTTTTGATATTAAAAATAAATTAAAAAATAATTTAAACGGATCTCATGTATAAGTAGTAAAGTTGCTGCAAAAAATAGTGTATATATCAAATGAGATGATACAAGACTCTCAGAAATTAATAAAAAAATGGTAAAAATTAACACTACCTAAAAGATATAGTTATAAGTTACAAGTAAAAATAGTCAATTTCTAAAGTATATTATTACTAGGAGGTTTATCTGAAAAAATTAATTTATTGCATTATTTATGCATGATTTTTTGAATGTTGTTTACTGTCAGATACAAAACATTAAACTTCTTAAAATATCAAATATTATATGCAATTAAAATTAAATATTGTTATTTTATTAATATTAATATATTAAAATTAACAAATTAAGTTTTAAAATATCATTATTTTAAATTAGCATCAGAAATATTCAATATTATAATGATTGTCTAAATTTAGTTGAATTATGCATTTAATTATGATAGGGTGTAAATTATATATAATTATTGTTAAATATGTTCTACAATAAAATTTGAATTTCAAATAAAGAATATATGTTCTATCCTGCAATATAATGTGTTCACTGCTTGAATAGTACCTCAAAGTATTATTCTAAAAATTTAGGATTTCTTTAGATGAATTATACTTTGTTATTAGCAAGAAATTTGCATCCTTAGTAATGTTGAACATCAAACATCGATGTTTAGAGGTCGATGCTTTTTCTGTTTATGTAATAGAATTGACGTTTGAGTTAAGTAAATATATAATATTTTTATAAACATAATTGTATTGTATAATAAACAAATTTTAGAAATCATTATCAATTAAACACACAAAAATGCTAATATTAATTGAGTTTTCTTCCCCCTTTAAAATCTGGCTGGACAAATGGCCAATGAGCCATTATATGGCTAATGAGCCAGATATTTGGCCAAATAGACAATAGACAGAATGGACATTCTGCCGAATGGATAATTAGCAGAATGAACATTTGGCCAAATGGATATAGTTTTTTAATTTTATTGTTTTTATTTCTTCTATTTTTATTATTTGCCATTTTTATTTATTCTTTGTAATATAATTGCTTTATAAAATAAATGATATAACAATCACCTATCCAATTTTAATCATAAGTGCATAAATTTTATGATGGTCTATTGCAATGTGATAGATGATAAAATTTGAAATTATCAAGTGAGCACATCTGGTGCCATTGTTAAGCCTAACTCTCCTAGAATAAAATGACAAAATGTTCCAGACAGGGTGCTTCTTCAAATTTTATATAATTGTATAGAGAGAAAATTGCTCTTCCAGAGAGGTAATAAAATATACAGTTAGAGTATAAAATTATCAATTAAATTTTAGCATTTTGGCTTGATATGAAAATTAACACAACTAAAATTTTGTCTTTATAATATAAAACTGTTAATTATTCAAAACTTTGTATTATTTGAAAATATGGAATTTCTTTATAATAACTTTATAATTGGATTTATTTAGGCTTATTAATACAGATTCATAAGCTGATGAATTAATACCATTAGTTTATAACCTTTCATACTTGGCATAATATGTAATTTATATAATTATTCATTATAATATAAATGCATATAAACTCAAATATGGTTGTCTGATCTGTTGATAATGTCTATGTTGTATCTAACCTTCCTTTATTATCATCAGTTTATACAATTATATTGCATTATCATGAATAATGCTAGCCAGGTATATTGATTTATACAATACATATATACTTCCAATTTGCAGAAACATTGAATTACATTTTGGTTATTGAAACTAACATGTTCGTGGGCACTGGCTATATAATTATTTTAATGTTACAATATTTTAAATTTATATTATTTCAAAATATTTTTATTTTATAATAATGAATATTTAAAAAATGAAAAGTTTTTTATTTATGCAATATAAAAGGAAAAATGAAATGAATAATACATTAGTTTATTGAATATTTCATATTATAAATTCAGATTATAGATTATATTTTGTTTGTTTTGTTGAAAAATTTTTATTTTTATATTTTAAATAAATGTGAATTAATTTTTTATTTAGCTAATATTTCCCTTTCATTGGCAATGTCCCTATATACCTCTTTGTCCTCTTGGTCTTTCTGATGTATTAAATGCCCCTGTGCCATTTATTGTAGGTAAGTTATTTCTTTATTTTTAAAGTTTTAAATAATTCTTATTAATCAAATTATTACTTATATGACATAAATTTTTAGGTGTTGATTCTAGATATTTTGATCTTTATGAACCTCCACATGATGTAGCTTGTGTGGATTTAGACACAAATTCAATATATCTGTGAGTATTTTATTTTATGATATTCAACTATGTTTTATTTGTGATTGTTTTCTCTGTACATATTTAATTCAAAGTGGTTTATTAAGATCATTAGAATTTATGTAGCAATTTTTAAATATGAAAAACATAAGAAAATATTTTTGTTCAATAATTCAGAATATGGCTGATTTTTGTGTAATCCTTGAATAAAACTTTAGATTAATGATAGCACAACAAGAATAGCATTGATAAAAAGATTATATGCTCTTATATTATTAAAAATTAAAAATATTATATTTATTTTTTTCATCTATAGATTTAATTAACAAATAGCTTTATCAAATAATATACTAATTTATCAAACCATAACATTTTGATAAATATGATTATTATTATTTATTACGTAAGAAAAGAAATATGTAAGATTCACAAAACAAATATAAATAATAAAAAAAAGTTTAAAACTGAACCAAAACAAAATTTTTTATTATAAGTAAACTGATTTCAGACGTAAATCCATTCTCAGTGCAATCATTTTAAATTAAAATACAAGAACATTATTTTAAACATTAGAACAGAGTATTTTTATAAATGATAGAATATTTTTAAATTTAAAATCATAAAATTACCCTAATGCTTAAAGTTATATACAATTAGAAATAGATTCATAAATAGATGCATAATTATTATTGTATGACATTTTTTAACAAAATCTGAAAGGGTAATGTACACAAGTTTTTCCTTAATTTCTCTTTTCAAGTTATAAGTAGTAGTCTATGTGAGCAAATACAATATTTTTATGAACAGATTTTATCAAATGTCAAATTTTAGAAACAGTTCTCTAGTCTAGTGAATGCTGCAAAAATATAACATTGTAGAAGAATTTGGCTTGTATTATACAATAATAAAAATCGTTTTCAGTTTTTAAAAGTTTTCTCTTTTATATAATTATTTTACTTATGTTTATTTATTTGTATTATATAACTAAATATAGTAAATAATAACTATCAGTGTTTAAAATAATTTTATTGTTGAAAGTTTGATAAGTGAATTTTACATAGAACTTTGTTTAAAATTTACTAAAATTTCCATTATTAATAATAACTTTAAATGATAATATGTAGCAGTTCTATGTTTAACAATTACTGTGAATAATTATTGATAAGTAACTGTTTGATATTTATATCAAATAAATTATCATCAAATACAAGTAATCTTCATCTTATGATAGAGTTTAGTTTCAAACCCTGCCATCATAAGTCAGAATGCTTGTTAATTATAAATACCCAAAATTTATGGATTTCATACTACAAATGTTTACTAAGATATTGTAGGTTATCTTAATAATCATAAAGAACACAAAACTGCAGGAATCAAACATAAAATAGGAAACATTGGATCAGGGATTTGAATGCATTAAACTGCATTAACTAATCACAAAATTAACTGATTACATCACCGTTGTAAATATGAGTGTTTATAAGTTGAGATGGTCATAAATCGAAGAATACTTGTAATTATATTAAAATGAAATGAAAAAAATTATATTAAAATGTAAAATTAAAATGAAATGAAATCTGTTTCCTTCATTATGAAAATAACTAAAATGTGTTTATAGTAACTATATTTTTTTCATTTTATTTACAGTTCTGAAGATAAAAGAAGTTTAAATATAAAAATTTTACCAAAGGTATGAAGTATATTTAAAATATTTATTTTCTTTTATTATATATAGTATACAATCTATATTTCAAAAAGTAATTAATGATTAATTTAATATATACCATAAATAATAAAAATATAAATTTTACCACATTGATACTGTTTACACTTTGTATGTTTGGTACTGAGGCAAAATTGATTATAAGGAACACATCTAATAAATAAATAAAATATTCTTTAATTAATAAATATTTAATTTAGACATATATATATATATGTTAGTTATTATCAAAGAAAGTTACCTTTGATATTTTTGACAAGGATTAGATAAACATGCATTAATACTAGAACATGTCCCAAATTCATATTCATCATCTTTAAGACCTGCACACCTGTTTTAAAGCAATTAAAAATATTTGAAAATTTAGTTGTTAATTTTATTAAAAGATTATTATTATAATTTCAATTTATCATTATCATTAACAATATTTGATATTTTTTGAAATGTTTCTTAAAACTTAGAACCAAATATCTTATTATAAACAGATTTAAAAGATTTATATTTAGTGAATATGAATACTGGTGATCCATTACAAACAACAGCATGATCCACTAATTCTCAAATTTACAACTATAATTTTAATTTGGAGATTATTCTATAATTCTGAATTTATATATATAGCTCATATTTTCAATGGTTTTTGCATCATTCTACAATAGATAAAATATAAAATCAATCAGATTTATCAGCTTGCAAATACTATTTGAACAGACGCCATAATCTACAAAGATCATTAATTTTTATAATTAATTTTGTGCATTTTTTAATTATTCTTACTGTTATATTTGCTATATTTAGGAATTTCTAAATATATTTTCTGTGATTTAATTCCATAATGGATATGCTATCAGAAAATAAATGCATATACAGTCATTTTTCAATTTGTGCACTTTTTATTGCATAATAATATATTTACCATAAGTTAATTAATAATTTTTCAGTAATGAATAATCCAAAACCTCCTTCAGTTTGGACAAAATTACAAAAGAAAAATTAAAATTTCCAAATTATTATTATTAGCAGTAAGTTGGTGATGATATATTTGGTAATTACAAATCTATATAATAAAAATATTTTAAGTAAAAACTCAAAACAAAATTAATAAACAATAATATAATATAACCCATCTATGTGTTAATTTATATAAAAACATAAATTAACACATAGATGGGTAGGGCCTAGAATCATCCTGAAAAACTGAATTGTGTAAGTCAGAAACTGAACCTTGATCTACCAAGGTGATACATGAATGTTTTAAAATGTAATTATCTGGCTGAGTTTTTTAGACCTAATGCTATTGTACATTTAATGAATAATAGTGTAAATATGATTTTAAACTTTATATGCATTAGCAAATGAAAAAAGGAAATGATTTGCTTTATAATAGTGATCTGGAATGTAACTGTTGCAATAATGAGGTATGTCTGTATTGTAAATTATAAAATAATTACATCAATATTAGTACAAGAAAAAAATTATCTTAATTAAATTCATTCATTTGTTCACATATATTATGTAAATCAAGTAATTTCCAATTATTGTTTCATAGCAAATGTAAAATATAATCAGATAGAATTATCCAAATTTCATGTATAGGCTGTAAAGTGGAGGAACTCAGATAAAATGCATCTAGCTTTTTCACTGCCACTGGAGCTCCTTCCTGTATCAAATAAGTTATGTAATACAAATATTCAAAGATTTTCTGATTAACTCTTACTAAAACAAAATCAGAGTTGCTTTGACTTAAATTATCATTTTTTCACTGCCATTGGAGCTCCTTCCAGTATCAAATAAGTTATGTAATACAAATATTGAAAGATTTTCTGATTAACTCTTACTAAAACAAAATCAGAGTTGCTTTGACTTAAATTATCAAAAATATATAAATAAGTGGAAGAAATTATCTGGAAAATTAATTTTTTCATATAAATATATATTTACTATTTACAACTATTTTCATTACAGCCCTGATATTCCATAAATTATTTTACAGATTAATCCAGGTGCAACCTTTTTTAATTATTAGACATGAAATGAAATGATTGCTGTAATCCATCCAAGGATTTTATATATTGTAAATGCAGGGCTACTGCAAAAGTTTTCAAATTTAATTTATATTTAATATTTGTTTAAGTGTCTGGCAGTGTTTTAGAGACAGAAGAAGGATATAATTATGAGTAAGTGTTCTGATGAAATATTATTACATGATATGATCTCTGTTTATCTGGCAAAACAGTAATCTGGCAAGACTCTGGAACCAAGATGATAGAATCTGAATTAAAATTTTAGGTTTTAATATTGTGAGATTTTCTGACTATCAAAATTAAATTCTTTTTTTAAATAAAATATTTTTTGTTGACACAAACACCAAAAAGAAAACAAATATAGATATATAAAAGCGAAAATACTATCTACATATATGTATAATGTCATCACTATCTTACACTACACCAAGTCAACTTCTTAAATTTGTATGTTAAATATTTTTCAGATTATTTTAATAAAATAAATTCCTAATTTAGGGAATATTCTTCATTAATTATATTACAACAGGTGTTCAGTTAATAACTTTTGATGATTAGCACAATGTAGTGTTTTAATTTTTAAAGAGTGTGAATAAATGTAAACTATTAATTGTGCACATTATTTATTATAGCTGATAAATTATAGTTTATTTCTTATACATTTCAAAATTCAAAACATATAGAACTTTGGATTTAAAGAATTTTAATTTGAAGCAAAATTTAAAATTTCATAGATTTTTATTATTGGCTTTAGCTCCACATAAAAAATTTTAAAGAAAAAGCAATGTTTTGTTAAGCAAACAATTTTAATTATCATAATTTTTTCTGAAAAAGCATTAGATTTATTGCAAATTCACTCACAGTAAACCTGTGATAAAGGAGCAATGAATTTAGATTAAAAATCTAGATATATTACTTAGATTAATTTTATGAATTAAACTTTTTGTTACTGATTAGACACATTTTCAATTTAATTTTTTTTTTTTTTTTTTTGTATACAGGAACAAAATCTCTATTATTTTGTCAAATCATATTTTGTATTTTCCTAGAATATAATCTCTCAAACAAATCAAGAGATGACTGAAAAATTATATGTTAATGTTTTATTTAAGTTTCTTCTATCACTATAGTAAATTTTGGAATTTTGAGAAATCAATCTTCAAGAATGGAATTCTCATTTATAACTGTGCAGCTTATATTATTTTAATTTACAATAAGTCTTCAGTAACCAGTTAGATCATAAGAGTGAAGGTTGCATATACATCATACTTTCAACAAAATTTTGCATTATTCATAAAAAATGAATAATATCATATAAGATTTATATGATATGAATTATGAATATATTTTCAATATTCCAAATGCATTTCAATTACAAATAAATTTTTTATACAATAAAATTATATACTATAGTCAATAATATTTTTGCAATTAGAGGTAAAATTTATGATATATAAATTAATGGATATTTAAAAAAATTGAAAAATGTTTATTAGCAAAGATTATAAATTATAGTCTTTACCTAGCGATACAAGGACTTGGATATGTTTTTCCATTAATACCACAAACTGAAATATAATGATTTGGACAACCACATGGTAGTTCTAAAAAATAAAACAAATATAAACTATAAAATTTATAACTTTATATTCAAATATTTATTTATTTATTGTAATTACTATATAAAAATTAATTGGTATATAGAAAGCAATTAAATTAAAAATTTAAAACTTTCATATTGCTTTTTCTTCATTTTTTTCCCCTTATCCTTACAAATCTATGTATAATAACTTTTTTTATCATCTTATTTAAAAAAATTCCTTGATTAAAAATGCAGAAATAATGGAATTTAATTCCAATTAAATAATCAAAAATATTTTATCATTAAAATTTCTCATGCATTTAAAAAATTTTCATAAAAATAAAATAGATAGAATTTTAAGTCATTAAGAAGAAAATATATATTGTATAAAGGATAAGCATTAGCAAGCATTAGCAAACAAACAAAATATCTTTTATTTTAATAAACAAATGCATATAAAAGTATATGTTAGTGTTTTATTTAGTTTTCTTCCCTCTCCATAATCAATTAGTCAATACTTTTGACAAATTACAAAATTAGAAAATTTCAGAAATCAAAAAGTTTTTCAAATTAAAATTTTAAATAATGGGATAATACGATAATAATAATTGAAACATACTATAATCAATTCTTTTATTTGCAGAGTTAAGCTGTTTCAAACATTTTATTTCTCCAGAAAAACAGAAACATATTTTATCTCCATCATAAAATTCTGAATTATGAGCTGCAAAATATATTTTTAAGTTAGAAACATCTTAAATATTTAAAATTTAATTATTCATTAACAAATATTAGTAACTAAGTAATTACCTATTTTTTCATCAGTAAAATAATTATCGCTGTTTTCAAAATTATTGCAATCTTTATCAGAGATACAATTCACTGAAACACAACTGTCAATAATTCTATAAGGTTTACATTTACATACAACACGGCATTCTTGATTATTTATGATGCTGGGAATTTGAACATATGTATTTTGAGGTACAATTATTTGAGCCATTTCTCCTACCCTGCAACCTATATCAATTAATTTTATTTCAAATGATGTTATATATGTGGAGGATATTCCAAAATATTAAATCATAAATAAATAGATATTCTTCTATAAAAAGGATATTACTATAATATGTATAATGATTATATGCATATGTATATGTATAATGATAATTATATAACTATTTAATAAAGTAATATAAATTTTTTATTTCATACTTTTGTCACAAATAAAATATAAATTAATATTTAGAGAAATTTTTCTATAAAGTACCCACATATTACACTTAATAAAAATACGAATAAATGATATTCATAAGCAAAAAATTTTTCAACTGATCTTTAATCATTTATTATATTTTTCATAATGAAATTAAATAGTTTCAGAAAATCATTAGTTTGATATTGAAATTTCCCCTAAAAAATCGTCATACATGATGTCATAATCTTTAAACTAATAACAACAAAGATTTTTATTTCCTCCTATTTTAATAATGTTTACTAGCAATTAACAGTAATCAAAACTGAACAAAATAGAATGGCCAGTCAATATGCATAACAGAATTAGAATAGATGTCATTTACCTATTGTAATAAGAATAATTCATCGAATTCAGGGCCATCGTGGAAACCATTTTAGAATTAAAATTTTAATTTGTTCAGAAGTATAACAAATTTTTTATAATCATATAATATAAACAACCACGAAATCAAAAATCCATTAATCTTCATTTTAACTTATAATACAATTTTTCCCATCATGTGATATTTTCATACATTAACTGGCAATTTTATTCTTGTGAGACTTATTTTTAAATGTTTAAATGTAATTAAAATAATTATTTTTTAAAATCTATTAATCAATAGATTTACTCAAATGTTTATTTCATATAATATTAATTTAACTGATAATAAAGAACTTCATTAATTTTCTCATTTTTAAAATATTGATTTGTATTATAATATTGAAATATTGTAAATAATCTCTCTTCCTTGGCAATGAATTGATTTTTCCATGTCCTAAACTTTGAATTACTCTCCATCATAAATCAAACCAAGAAAATAAAACTTACTGTAGCCCATTCTGTTTCTGACAGTACTATTTGATATTTTGCTTTTCATTAGTTGAAAATGAACAGAAAACTATAAGTCTACTGTCTGACCAGTTTAGCCATGATCACCAACGCAAGTACGCATGTGCTAACTAACGAGTCCAGTGACAAAATAGGGATGACAGCTTCAAACATGGATGTTTTCAAACGCAAAATAACTGAAGTTGAATGGAAGTTCATTGTAATGTCGAATGCTAAATGATTATTTTGGACGTTGGAAATAATATATTTAACAGAACTTAATATAATATTAATTCACTAGTTAGCCCCTGGTCACTATTTGACCAGATACATCAAAAATGAAACATTTCTTTATCTAATAAAATACTTTTCCTTTCGCATTTGGACTCATCCACGTTAGCTAGGCGCGGCTTTCATGGACAGACAATACAGAGTATAAAAATAAATAATATTCTCAGGAAACAATATTATAATGGATTAATTTTTTTCCTGATTCAATCCCAAGTAACAAATTGTTTTATTATGAATAGAGTATATTTTAAATCAGTATAGATATGCATATGTATTATTTTGTTTCAATTATCTGCTTTTAGACAATTAATGGTAGATTTTAATTTTTAAAGCACTCTAACAATATTGATCATATTCAGCAGAAATATATGTTTTAAAAGAAAAAAAAATCATTTTAAATATTTTATTTCAGAAAAAGACAAAATATTTGTTTTGCATTATTTATAAAAATTATTTTTAATATCTCTTTTATTCTATTTTTATGGAAATAATAAATTTATGCATCAAAAAAGTAAAAAAATACTATTAATGTAAACAGAATAATTTCTGTAAAAGCCTTTATTAAACATTACATATTTTATTTGAAAAATTGAAAAGTAAATAAATAAAATATTTATGATAATTAATTATATATGTTTAAAATTTATGGCTTACCAGGTTCACATTTGTAAGGAATACAGATTTCTCCAAATTGACAATTATGATTAACTAAACAGACTTCTGTAGAGTTACAAGGATTGGGTTTACAAGGATGAGAAACTTCTGCAGCACTACCAACATGCTTACTATTGGCTGAAATAATATGTTTTATTTTTAATATAATATTTATATTTAATTTTTCTTAAAACAGATAAAAATTTTGACTAAATCTGTTCATTAAAATATACTAATACAGTATTTTTTTAGAATTAAAAAAAATTCTAAAAAAGAAAAAGAAATTAGTTAAATTTATTATATGTTTGCTTAAACATTATCTCTTACTCATTTTAATATAATAAAAAAATACAAAAATTAATACAATATATGAAAAGGTAAACATTTAAATTTTTAATATATTAAATAATAATTACTAAGATAAGGTCCTAAAGAAATGCAAGCTGTATTTTCCCATTGTGGAGATAATATCTCACAAAATGTTGAAGGTGTTTGTCCATCCAAAAGCCGATCATAATCTATGCATTGACTTAATATATTTATACAATCAGATCTATATTAAAAAAGTAGAAAATTTTTTAATTTTTTTAATAAAATATATTTCGAATATAATCATAAATTAATGTTATCTTTTATGTATCTTGAACACTAAACAAAATTTTTAAGACTTGTTCCATTTTAATAAAAAATATAAAATTTAAATAAAAATTTATTCATAAAATTTCAGATCAATATATTATTAAATTCATTTCAATTTTTAATGTTAATGTTAAAGATAATTAATATTAATAAAAGTAATTTTTTAAAGTACTCATTGTAATTTTTAGTTTTTGTTGGTACAATTATGACTATTGAAGAAGTTCACTGAAATGCAATTAGCCATCAACTTATAGTTAAAATTATATTTTTATAAGAAATGCATTCTATTTAATAAAATCAATTTATGTTCTTAAAATACAATACTTAAACATTATTTAATTAAACTGTATTATTAATTTTTTAATTATTACTGAAAATACAGCTAAATATTCACAAGAGTTTAAATAAAAATTTTAGCTATTTGAAAATAAACCCTTAAAATTATAACTAGGCAAAATTATGTTGCTATAAATATAGTACACTAGATTACTTGAATCTATCAAGTCAGAACATGATTCCCACCCTAGTTATTCAAAATAAGATCAAAAATCAAAGTATTGTGTTTATGTTAAACTACATTATGGCCAATAATCATATTTCAAACCATAAAAGTATTTCTATCGTAATACTATTTTTTTCTTCAACTTTTTGCTTTTGCCATAACAATTTTTGAGAAGTTATTTCTTCCTGCATCATCATCTATAATTTTTCAAATATCACTACTATCTCAAATTTAAATTATTGATGAATTTAAATTCAATGATTACATTTCTTTAAAAACATTTCTTACTTTAATTTATATATCTTTCCATTGGTGGATTTAATAACTATCTTATACTACAAGTATGCAGTCATATTAAAGCATCTTCATTATACCAACTGGTCAAAGAAAATTGATTAATTATAAAATCATTCAAGAAAAAGTTAATCTGTGTATTAATGTATATTGATCAGATATTTTTCATAATCCATATTGAAATATCCAGATATATTTTTTAGAATGTGTGAAAATTTATCAAACAATTGAAAGAATATCATTTTTATTTTTTAAATATAAATATTTGAAAATAAAATCTTACTTGCATATCATATTTGGATATGGCTGATTTCTGCATGGTTTAATTTGCAGCATGCAAGCAATTGCTTTCCATTTATCTGGTTGACATTGAGATATGTCCAAAACTGGAATTTTTATTTGAGGCATACGAGGCATTTGAATAATTCCTCCTTTCCATAACTCTACATCATGATATGCTGCTTGATCTGCACGGATATCACAACTTCTAAATAATTCAGTAGGTCGATAATTAAATTTGCTACAGTAATTAAGCCCTTCACATCCTAATTCACATGGCTCATCAACTGAAAAATTAAAATTTTTTTTTCAATTTAAAAATATAATATTGTTAAACAGGTTTTAAATACAACTTACATATTTTTTTACTTAAATATTTAATAT
>AYEL01071947.1:0-52406 GCA_000484575.1 Olivierus martensii
AAAAGTGTTCTTCCTTTTATCCATTTCGATACTTTTTAAAAGAGAAAATTCTGTACTATACTGTATGTATACGATAGCAAAGCTAAATAATAGTACAGTAATGTTAAACAGTTAACGGCAAAAAGCGCATCTTTCTAATGTTTCACCCCTTCAAAGCCAAATGACTGTTCTTGGACTGCTCCTCGTCCGGTTTTCCTACCCGAAAATTAACGGTTATTTGTTAATTGACATCATAAAAGGGGACGGACATTTGTTAGTAAGACTGGTCTATGCTTACAACTCGCATTAATCGAATATTAGCTCGTACTAACTGAAAAACGGTATCAATTTTATAAGTCGCACTAATCGAAATCGCATTATTCGAACTCGCACTAATCGAGGCCTACCTGTATTCATTTTTATCTCATCGATCATTTTTCCGTGTACTAAATCGATTTAAATATGGATTAATTAGATGGATATATGCCTTAAAATTTTAATAAACAAATTATATCTTAAATATTTTCCTGATTTTTAGATTGCCTTAAAGGAAAATAAGGTTATATTACAGTATACTTTCGATTATCCAGGATTGCGGATTAACTGGGATTATTCCGTATTTCGGAAGTGATGATTTAATTATCGATTTGTTTTGTCTTACAAGTTAGATGTGATATTTGAAATATTTTTAAACGTCTCAGATTCGTCTCTATTATAATTTAGATAATTAGCGATCAAAATTCGAATCAAATCAATATTACAAATATAATTTCTTGATGCAAACAAATTTCGTCTTTCTTTTTTTAATAGATAATATAATATTTGAATAAACGTAAGCATGCAATTTATTTTTAATATTATACAGTATATACTGTCCATAATTCGGATTTTTTTAGTATTTTTCGAATTATTTGAGGAAATTAATTTATCTGCTATCCAGATTAATCGGGATTTTACTGTATTATTTTATGTATATTCTATAATTTACTTATTTTTTTTATTAAGAATTATATTTTTCCATTAATTTTTTAAAAGTAAAACAAATTTTATCTTAATGTATTTATTATCAATTGAATTACTCTTTTTCCCTTCCTCCAATATAATTAAAGTTGTATAATTTAATAAAAGAAAAGTATTGGATTCGTTTATTTCCTATAGTCTGTTATCATATTTGACCGACGATAAAATGCATCTTACATATAATGCGCAGCATAAAGCTATAGTATAATTATTTTAGTTTTTGTACAACGGGTGGGAGAAAGACAATACGGGTATTATCTATCATAAATGTGCTAAATAAGCTAGTGATTAAAATATTCCAGAAGGACAGCACCTATCTATCAACATTTGGGTATAAGTGCACAAATTACTTCTATCAAATAAATAAATCGAATTTTAATATTAATAATTTTATTTTATTCAAATATTGATAATTACGGCATTTATAAGAAATTTATAAAGCAAATGCAAAATTTATAATCTAATGTTGTAACTTATTATTGAAAGAATTATAATTGTTTTACGTTGTTACTAACAGTTTTATATTTATATATAAATATACGATAGAGTCGACGAACACAAAAGGATTCCCATCTTGGTAATTCTATCGCCTTCAGTAAAGCCTGGAAGACTTTGATTAAATTAATTAAAGGCATATATTAGTGCAGCATTTTAATTTATTTATTTTATATTATTTTGTCATTTGAATTATTAGTATTGTAAGATTAATATTTTAATGAAAACCATATCTTTAATATTTGTAAGTTTAACATATTTTGTTAATTGAATTTTATGTTTTATTTCTGTTTCTACATTCGATTATTTATTTCATAATGACTTATTGATTAAGGATTGTTATTTATGAAAACCATATCTTTAATATTTGTAAGTTTAACATATTCTGTTAATTGAATTTTATGTTTTCTTTCTGTTTCTACATTCGATTATTTATTTCATAATGACTTATTGATTAAGGATTGTTATCCGAAAATGTTTTTTTTAATAAACATTTTAAGTTAACTTAAAGTTGTTATAAGCTTGTTTTTTAGTATTTTGTTATAACAGATCTGTCAAGATATTCAATATATCAATAATTTGTAGCATATTCGTCTATTTAATTATTGATGTTAAATATTTAATGTTATCGATATTATATCGATTAATTATACAAATTAATCGAATATATTTTTGTATGAATCTTTTTTATAAACTATTTACGAATGAAAGAAAAGTTATATATTTTATTATAATAGTATAAGAAGTCAAAATGATTATTTTTAAAGAATAAGATATTTATAAATATTAAATTCGGCTTGTCAAGATGTAATAATTTTTTAATGAGCAAAAAAAAAAAAAAAAAAAAAAAAAAAAAAAAAAAAAAAAAAAAAAAAAAAAAAAAAAAAAAAAAAGTATATCTTTCTAATCAATTATATCTGCTGCAAAGAAGCCATATTAATTTCGTGTGAAATTCCTTAATTATAATTTTCAGAAAACAAAATACTATGGATTAAATGTCTTCTTTCTCATATTGGTTACTAGTATAAAAAAAATATATAATATACATTTGTTGTTGAAGCAAACGTTTAAAAAAATTTAAAAAAAATATCGAATACAGAAAAATAAAACCAAGTTTTAAAATCTCGATGAGAAATCTCCGGAATCATCCTTCTGGAACTATAAAACAACCTGATACTTATGGATACAACCTTAAGCGGCATTGATAATAAGGCCATGTCCCACGTGCAAGCGACCCGACGCTATACAATGCGATACTACGAGCGACAGAAAATCTCGACGCGTTTCACGTGTGTATCCGCTATGATACATCCGCGGATACACGTAAGAATGATAGGCGATGTGTAGCGCCGCGTAGCATCGCCTGCTCTCTCTCTCTCTCTGTAGCTGAAATACCATAATTAATTTGTTTTCTGAAGCAACAAAGACAAATTAACATCTCTTTCGAATTCGATTCAGAGTTTCTAATAAGTGATATTTAGAAAAACGCCTGTATTAGGAACATGAGAAAAAATAAAAATTACTATAATCGGCATTGATTGGATAAATAATAGGACGATATTTCATTATAGACACAATAGAAACGCTTCTCGTGGGACAGACTGTCACTCATAGAATAGTACTGTATCACATTTGTAGTATTGCATCGTACAACGTCGCGTCGCTTGCACGCGGAACACGCACGACCTGGGATTCAATGAGATTATCTCTCACTGAATTTTATTCTCCTGTAAGAGTGATGAAATGATAAGGGAGAATTAATTATAATTTATCCATCCATTAGATTTAGATCAAATTTAATTATCAATACAGAATAAATTCAAAATTCTGAAAATAGTAATAAACCTTATTCCTATGAACAGAAATCTTATTCAATATGCATCACGCTGCTTACGAATCTTTTTGAGATTCAATGAGATTATCTCTCACTGAATTTTATTCTCCTGTGAGAGTGATGAAATGATAAGGGAGAATTAATTATAATTTATCCATCCATTAGATTTAGATCAAATTTAATTATCAATACAGAATAAATTCAAAATTCTGAAAATAGTAATAAACCTTATTCCTATGAACAGAAATCTTATTCAATATGCATCACGCTGCTTACGAATCTTTTTTTTTCTTTTTAATTCGATTATCTGTCCACTTTATAACTATCATTCATCTCCAGATCATCTATATGGATATCGATGTCTATATAGATGTCTATATGATATCCTCAAAATCTTTCTTTTTACATTTCTATAATTAACATCTCGAATTTCGCTTGGAGATTTATTGGCTCCTTTTTTGAACATATATAACATTCATTAAATTTTTTTATCCGGGATAACATCAATCAAGTTTTCGGTGAATGACAATTTAATTTTTTTATCCACTCATTAACTATTTCCTTTTAAAGTAACCAGATTAAGTTAAAAACTTCAAAATTTCTATTTTGTAAAAGAACATAATTTCCAAAAATATTTTTGCTTTAATTTCACCTAGCAACATTTAAAAGATAATATCAAAAAATGTTGGTAGTAAGATGTGCTGACATCCAGATAAATTATTCATTCAAGAATATTTAGCATCAATTCGTTTTCTGTTTAGGTTTGTCTGAAAGAACGACAAACACAGTAGTAACATTCGGAAAATAAAAATTAAAATCGTTAATTTTGATGCTAATTTTTCAAATTATGAATTCCGTTGGAATATATAGAAATAAATTTTTCGTAAGGAGATAATGTTTGATGAATAAAGAATAGAAAAAAGTTAAAAATGTCTATAAATTATCTTTATACCTGCAAATTTTTTTAATCAGTTTTAAAACAAAAAATCTAAAAGTTGTTTCTCTGTTTTGAACAAGTTTATGAAATTTTTCTAAAATTTTCTATATAACTGCTTAAATTTTTTATTTATCATTTATTTTTGCGTAGATATTTTTCACTTTTGGAAATTATAAAAATTTGTATTGAGCTATGTAAATTTGATTTTTTCAGAATAAATCTTTCGAAATCAATACCAAAACACGAATACTGTACAAAGCATAATGAATAAAGTATTATTATTACTTAAATCCCAAAGGTTACTAATATAGAAACTATATAATTTGTTCTGATATTATTTGTATTATATTAATGAATAAATATAATAAAAATTTCTCAAGTAATTAGAGATATTATACCTGAGGAAGAGGTGGTCCGCATCCTCCACTAATAAGATTACCCATGACTACTTCTTGGCTACTGGTATGAGTTCGCAAAATTCTTCTACAGAGGGTACGACATTGATAATAGGATGATTTTTCACAACAGTGCAATACTAAAAATAAACAAAAAAATGTTAAAATTAAATAATAAATCGAGAAATTTTTGCATTCGAATTCTGCCATGTGCAAAGATAGCATAAAAAAAAAAAACTTTTAACAACATCTTATGGACTGATTCCAAACATGAGTTATAAATTGGTTATGTTAATTAATTAAAAATATATAAATGACTATTTTCAATTGCAAAACAGTAATAAAGCTTTAAAAAAATTCTTCGTTAGTAGATTATCATGAAGTAACCAAGCATCGCATAGATTAAATTTCCAGTCAAAATTAATGTTAATTTACATTAATTTTGACTGGAAATTAAGCTTAACAAAAACGATATTCGCGTATCTCCTTGACGAATGTTAAAAAAAGAAAAAATAATTGAGTTTCTTTAGTTGTTTAAACTGTCAAGGCTGTGAAATTTCAGAATATTTGCGCCTATTATACGCATTCCTGAGTTCCGTCTGTGCATTAGACTGAACCAATCGAATTAGGCAATCTCGGAACTGAAATTAATGCACCAATTATAAAGATAATTACTGTACAAAAAAACTTAATCGACGAATTTATTAATATCGGATTATTTTAATAAATGTTAATAATTAAACATGATTACATATCATGGTATCGGACGGATTAATCAATAGACGTAATTACCGATGTAACTGAATAACCATCATCGAGAGAAAGGAGGAGGAGGAAAAGAAGGAAAAAAAAACTTACTTCGTGATGGATTTTGGGCTGGTGTCAGTCGCGTATAGTTTCGTACACATCTCAAAACGTCAGGGTTGTCAAGAGAACAACTGTCAAAAACTGCATCGCGGGCTTGTCTATTTGGGGTCAATGAATTGGTAAACACTTCTTTGCATGCGAGGCGACAGTGAGGTGTTCTTGCATTGCTGCAACATCTGTTTCCCACTAAGAAAAAAGAAAAAAATATATATATATATTATAATTGCAAGTTTGAATTATGTTATGGCTAACGACGTATCTTTCGTTCGTGTTTATCCAATGGGATAAACAAACTGCGACAACTTACCATCCTGCCTTTCTATACAGGAATAAAATGATAACTCGTCACTATGGCGACAATGCTGCAGTAACTCCTGACTGTTTTGAGCCTGATAATGCAAAGAAAATATTTTGTTTCTATTTTAACAAGAGTAACGTTTTTATGAAAGAAAAATATTTTAATATACTTACGCTTAAACACGCCAAACGGCATTTCTGCGACTGAGGAAGATGACAGCAGTATCTACCATACCAATCTTTACCTTTCTCTATCTCTGTTAAGAAGAAATTTTAACTTTATTTTTTCTGTGAATTTTTTCGTGCAATATTATAAAGATTATATTGATAAAATGTAACCATATATCATAATTTATTATCACCGAATTAAAATATATTATCTTTAAGCGTATAATAAATGGATAATCTAGAATGCGATGATGATAATTTATCTGCCGATAAACATGATCAGAACGTTGCAACTTTTAATTATTTGATGTAATCAGTTAAAATATATTATAATATTTATAGGGAGAGGTAAAAATGGAAGACGTAGCGGTTTAAATTCGTATCATTCGTGGATGTAGTGCTTCGTATTAAATGATGCATCATTATTTAGCCGGAAGGCAGGAGAGGACGAACTTGATAGCTGTCATTAACTTCAGCGTAGACAACAATAATAATTTCACTAATTGGTTAATTGAGTTGCGGACGCGTTGTTCCAGACGAGTGGGTCGTTTCTTGAGGCCGGCAGGGACCACTGTTTGTTTTTGTTTAACTAATAAATTCGGTTTTCTCGATACATCATCGTCCGACTCTCCAGCTTTCGGAATTTCCTTCTGGTTGTAAGCTTACGATGTTTATACAACTGTCGCATTGCTTTGCATAAGTCGTGTAAACAACGAAACTCTCTGTAATCCAAATGACAGAAAAATGCCGAGAAAAACCTGGAAATGGTTTAAAAAGACAAAACGGCTGTGTCGTTGGCTAACCGTTAACAAATCCACGATGTAGAAGCGTAGGAGATGGAGGACTATCTAAGCTTTCCCAGATGGTTGTAGCAGTTTCCCGTCCCTGATGTGCCAGAAGATAAGTCAGCAATAAAAAGCATCGTGTTACGAGCAGATTGTAGTCTTGTTCTTCTTACAGATGGTTTGTTTGAGAGATATCACAAGAAAACGCCCCAAAGTCTCACTGAAGGAAACGCATTATTTTTCCACGATTTGTTTACGTTTATTTTAGTGATGCTTTAGCACAGATGGAAGACGATCTTTATTTTTTATAATAACTACATCATTAATTCCATTCTTTGAATAAAAATCATAATTTGTGCAAATTTAAAAACGGTATTTAGTCCTCTAAACGAGTCGACGAATAATGCTAACTGCTTTGTTTTTTTTTTTTTTTTTTTAAAACGGTATTTAGTCCTCTAAACGAGTCGACGAATAATGCTAACTGCTTTTTTTTTTTTTTTTTTTGCATTATTTCTGAAAGAAAAATTCGTAATCAGATCTAAATAATGACTTCCTTAATATTTTATTTATTAATTATCATCCATTATATGTAACCGCTCTGAATTAATTACCGAAGAGGGATTTTTAAAATGTGGTTGATTTAAAACGGGGTGCTTGCTATTTTGACATATTCTCTTTCACGTAACAATAATTTCATCAGTCATAGTTGGATAAAATGTAGGCAGCAAGACTAAATGTCACTTTTGCTTTCAGAGGACATTTTTCATTTCGCCGTGAGTGATTATTTTTGTGTGATTCGACGTGCATTTTGTTGTCACTCTCCCCTTGACAGCTTCCTTAGGGGGCTTTTTTTTGGGACACACCAGGCATGCTGTTAGTTCCTGTTATTGATATTCATTCCACGTTTAGAATCAATAAGAAGAAACGCCTTTATGGATATAACTTGACCCTCGAGATTTTCCGGTAGATTTTCAATTGTTTAATCAGAGAAAAAAGAAACAATCTTTAAAAATTATGGATATTTGCGCCTTTTTCAAATTTTTTTTTCTCTAGTAAAAAGTCGTATCGAATTCTTATCGTGGGTTTAAAATATTCTACTCGTTTAAACCGAAATTACCCATTTATACGAAAATTTATTCTTTTTACTAAGCTAGAGATAAAATCAAATTACGACCGAGTGATGTTATTCATTAAATCAATAAATCAGCTACATAATAAACAAGAAACTGCAATCAGTTTTAATTTAGGTTTAATGACTTCTACGTGACTTGAAACTCTTGTTCGAAATTAGAATTTTGTTGTCGAATAGACGGAAAAAATTTAAAAAAAGTAATAATAATAAATTGGATCTTTTAATTTGTATAACATTGCCGCGATTTCGATCTTCAGATACTCGAAAATAAATTATGTACTACAATAGAATCGAGTTTTTTGACAGTGTGGAGATAAGTAAAAAAAAAAAAAGGCAGTTAACTCAAAACAGCAAAGAAAATTTGCCTTGGAAGTTATTATATTTATTAAAAACTGATAAAATAAGTTAGATTAATTCCTATAGTATAGATGCTGAAGATAAATGAAAACCTCAACAATAGTTATTGAGCAAAGTTTACTTTTTTCGATTAAAATTTATCAAAAAAAATCGATTAAAATTTGCAAATTATTTATATAAAAATTATATTAAATAAAATGGATGATTGAGAATCGATTGATTTAAAATTATCGCTTCTAAAATAAATTTTATGTTGGGATAAGAAATTGATGCGGATTTTCTTTTTATACTTTATAACTCCAGAAATCCGTTAATCTGGAAACAAGCATTATTGAAAATGCCACATAATAATTTATCAAAATCCATAACTGACTTAATTCTGGATAATTAATTAAATAAATCTATAGCGAAAATTAAAATGTGGATAAGCTATATATATATATCAATATAAAAGAGATGGTCAAAATAATTTCATTACTTTTCCAAATGGTATAAAAAAGTAGCATTAAATTATCTGCGTAATGTAGAAAGCTATAAAAAATATTCTATTTTATGCTGAATAATTAATTAAATAATGATTATTGTTTTTATTTTGTATAGTTGTAAATAGATAGGAAAATTTTGGATTTATCGATAATATAGTTCGAGAATTAACGTAAAAATTAGCCCATATTTTAAAGTTTTATGCGATTATTTCGGTCTACTGTTTAAAAAACATTTCTGCGCAATATTTTTGTATATAAGTTAAGATCAGCAGTCATAAGCCAAACCGTTCGTAAGTTTGTCATGAGAAATGATAGCAACAGATGTATGGGATAAGAAAGGTTGTAGAGTTGCAGACTGCAAGCGGTGATAACGTCCGAAGCCCATATCTCACGCTATGGGGATACATAACGACACTTTTAAACCAACAAAATCAAACGATGCAGTCAGAATGAGAAATCGCTGCCGTAACTATGGTAACCGCTGGATACTGTCCCCTTCTCTTCAATCTCCCGTATCCTGCTGCTTTAGTTTATTGAAGCGGTGAGACCTCCACTTGACCCCGCTGGGCTCCTTACTTCTTCCCTAGCTCCCCAACGTCCGGAGGCTAAGTAACTTGAGTCGATCAGCTCTGTTTATGAACGGCCGTGCAGGCGTTTCGAGTGAAGCGAGGTGCGAACTGATAGAGCCATTATTTTTTTTTCCTCCTATGTTTAAACCCATATTTAAAAGGGTACAAGATCCGAAAAAATATATATATATAAGATGTCTAAGTTCTCGAAACCATCTAGTAAAATTCCAACGACTTTTCCGAGAAGTAAGAGAATTTGTTTTCCTAGAAAGCATATTTATCCCGGTTAGTGATGTCCGTTATATGGGATTACAAAGATATAATTTCAATATTTCATTAATCAAACCTATCGTGGACATTTATTTATTTTGATTCTCCGTAGGAAAGTTAAAGTAAACATTTGAGTTTCCGTTTTTTCGTTTAATAAACTTCGGCTGATGGACAACCATAACAGAACGATTCTTAGTGTTTAACGCATAATGCGATCGAGAGATGGCGCCACTATATCAAATGCAGTCCAAACGTGACAGCAATTAACCAACACCCATTGAAAGTTAACTGTAGAAAGCTGTTAACCTTACATTGCCTAACAAGTAACAAAATTACATAAATTCGGGAAAAATTATACAAAACAAAGGCTCTAGGTTTTGCGACATGGCATCAGTTTGCAAGAGTTAAAGTGGCATTATCGAACTTTAAAAGTTAATTTAAGAGTCATTTTTAGATTCGAATTCGAGATAAAGTCATAATTTTATTTATAAAAATAATCCGATTACTGTTATATTTGATGAGATGCGTGAGAAATGCTACTCTCACACTAATAGGGTCAAAGAAAAGTCAAACGAGCTGCCAAGAAGCACCTCATTAAGTCTGATACGTAATTATATGGTCAGGTTTATGAGACAAATATATTTTCTTACTTTTTTAAATGGCGATATAGTATAAAATAGCTGATAATTTAATTTTTGCTTGCTCTTCGCGAATCTGATGAAAATTTTGAATGAGAAATTAATTTATTCAGTTTTATTCGTCAAAGAAGGAAAAAAAGTTGCACGACACGTCTAACGCTAATGTTCAGCGAGTGTAGTAACAGAGACCAATATTTGTCTAGCTGCTGATCAATCTGGCTTAACTTCACGTTGTTAACACGCAGAAAATCCGATTAGCGACAACAGTAATGCTCCGTTTTGGTCTACAATAATGATGATAACAGAAGTAATGGTAGACGGTTTTCTTCTGTAATTGCTGTCACATCGATTATGGGATTTATAATTGTAATGCCAGCGCTCGAAAGAGTATTAAGGAAACATTAATAACTTAGTAAACTACTTACCTTGAAACGTTTCATTGATACAGTTCCAAAACGTCACCTAGAATATATAGAGACAATCATCTTTTTTGCGAAAATTTCGATGAAAATGTAAACTATAAAATGTTATGGTTAAAGTTACGATAAATTGTTTCTGCTATACATGCGTTAAAGTAGTAAAAATTATATCACGCAGCTTTCGATACCCAAAAGTTCAAAAAAAAGGAGCAATCGTTAAAATGTTTCTTTGAAAAAATTGGTGCGAAAGAACTTGAATAGGTTAAAGAAATTGGAGAAGGCAAAAAGGATCGCGTTTCTTAACAAATTCCTCACGTATAACTGGGAGTGTTCGGTCCACCTGGATATATTTCCTTTAACCTCTCATTGAACCTTATCCCTGCAGGACTGGCAATGGATATTTTTTAACTTTCTTGTCATTTAGTTACTCTATGCATATTTTTAATCTTTTTTCCCTCCCTATAATGCAAGATCAACGAACTGAAATTTTTGCCCGAAGGATACCAGATACTTTCGAATGCCGGCATGGCATTCTCTTATAAATTTTAACATCAATCAATAACTCTACTCGTTAAGATTAAAAACAATTTACTAGAAAGACTCTTACGAACGTACTTAAGTTTCAAATCACAAAAATGTCGACCTGTTCTCGTTAATCTTAATTATAATCGTTTAAAACTTTGTATCCTAGATGATAATTCACACCAAACTCGCTACCATAATGCATGACAAATCGGGAATTCTATCATTAGCCAAGGATAATTACACATGTTGCGATTTCGTTTCTCCACTTCGTGGAATTGGTTTGGAGAACAGGTGGTGGACACGGCATTTATTGATTCGTGGGGTTGTTTGGTCTTTTAACGGGCTAAGAAACGGGGAAAAACGAAACGATCGTCTATCGTTTCAACTTCCTTTCGCAGACCGGAATAGTACAAATGTTTATCTAAGTTCACGTCTATTTCTAGCCAGTGATGGACGCGTTGTTTTTTTTTTTTTGTTTTTTGGGACCTTACGAGTTTTCGTAGGAGTTAAAACCGCGAGTAATAATAGCGAATAGACACCGAGAGACGTTTTAATAGCAGATGTAAGTCATTACTGGTCTCGTGTCAGAAGCGAGCCTCCTCCGAGCAAGAATGCGGACAGCGACTGAGATGACGCCACTAAATGCGTCACTCAGCTAATTTTGGCAATCTAGACTTCTGACAGTCGCGTGGCCGATCTAACAAAGTGAGAAACTCACAAACTGAGAGTCTATAAGACAGCCAACTATGGATAAAAATAATTTTTTTTTTATTACTTAGTTTTAATCCACCGCATCAAGCACGCGTAGCGACAATATTAGATCGCTATATTTTACTACGAAAATTCTTTAAAAAATTTGATTTTTTTTATTATTTAAACATTCTAAAATGTCGTAATACATTATTATAAACAAGGAAAATCGTTAATTTAATAATTTACTCACCAGTAATTTAGTACAGAGTAGATTTAATTTGTCCAGCATCTCATCTTTCTCTTCTTGATTGACGGCTACGTTAACTAAAGATATCTGAGAAGATAACGTATCAACGGTTAAAACAAACAACTGTAGTGACTAAACAACTTAATTTACTACATTACGTACACGTTTTTATTATTTTTAGATGGCATAAATAGGCGAGAAATCAATCACTACTCCGATCGAAGTGAGTTATATTCCCCAGACAGCATATTCCGCCTGTAGCATTTGACGTTTGTTACTTTTAACGGATATAAGTGTCTCTTTAATGGGCTGTTTGCACTAACAGTCTCGGAAATCCAGTTACTTTTTCTCCTACAGATTAGCTTGGAGCAACTTTGGTGGCAAAACAGGTTAAGATGTTGTGTAATTTTTACTAACGAGTAAATTGTTTCTCGCTCTTCTATTTTTACTATATCGTCGTGACAATTTTAACCAGAACGTATTTTAAATTATAAATCTAGGAGTGAGGAGAAGAAAAAGAAGTTTTGATGGAGAACGACTACGAAATGTGCGAGAACGTTTCTTTCTTTGGTTGTAGTTGTTGTTGTAGCATTCATGCAGTAGGGGTTCTGTCGCAGCTGTAAAATATTTGTCCGGGGAAAGATTAACTGCCACAGTTGCGCTATTTAAACACGGAAAAGAGATATTCGCAGTACGGCTATAAATATTCACCCACAAATGCTGTGCTAAGGGTCGGAGACCTTATTGTATTATAAAGAAAACTGCGTATTAATCGTATATAAAAATTTTTATAAAGTTATATAACGAGATAACAGAAACAGTAAAACTGCCTGTAAAAATATGCAGGGAAAAAAAAAATTATTATGCGTAACGCTTCGGGTGAGGTCTTTCTAGAATTTTTATAAAGTTATATAACGAGATAACAGAAACAGTAAAACTGCCAGTAAAAATATGCAGGGAAAAAAAAAATTATTATGCGTAACGCTTCGGGTGAGGTCTTTCTAACAATGTGACCTTTCCGGTAAATATATTCCAGAGAGATAAGAATGTTATGTAATCAATAATAATAGAAAATATCTCTCTTGTGTAATTGTTATCGAGTCGTGGTTTAATTTTCAAGGTTTCCGTAATTAATCTAATGTCAAATAAAAATTCTATGTAGGAGTTGTACCCCCGACGGGAATATAATTAATTTGTCACGAAAAATAGATTGAGATGTATGCGCTTGAAAATGTTTATATTTTATAATCATCTTAAAGTTGTATTATAAAAAAATTGATTACTTTGTTGCATTAAAGGAATCAAATTAATCTTATTGATGGATTAATAAAAGAAATTGCGGCAGAATAATTCGTTATGATCGCCCCGTTTAAAATCCTTCGTGAGACGCTTTAGACGATAATTTTATTATTTTAAGATATACAACTAATGCATATCCTATCCGAAAATCGTATTTATCCAAATAAACAGCGCAACAACTATTTTTCCGTTCGCAAAACTTGTTGCGCTGTCTATTAAAAAATCTCTCGACGAATATGCGCGTTTTTAAATGTGGCCTCTAATAAATGCGAATAGTTTATTAAAGAGCGCTGTTTATTTTTAACATTTTTAATCGTTTTGTGCGCCGTTTATTTAAATAAATGATGCGGAATATAGCGAGGGACAACGAAATCGGGAGCACTGAAGTTGTGGCGAAAACGTTGATGGCGTTCTAAAAATATATAAAAATTAATTCCGTTAAAAATGAGAAGAAACTTGGTTATTTGAGAAAGCCACAAGAATGCTCAGACTGTTTCAGAAATAGAAAATTGTTTAGAGTAATTAGGAGAAACTCTATAGCTTTCATATTTTCAGATTTAATAAATATGATATAGTCTAGGAGGGAGATATTCGGTGGTGAAGAAGATATTCCTGGATAGGTACGCATCGACCGGAAGTGGATGGAAGCACACTTCCGGTGTCACTGTAATCCGAGTCGGTCCTCGTGGCCAGTCTAGGTGTTGGACTGTGACGAACCTTATCCTGAAGAAATTAGGCATAACAGCGCCCAGCATACAACCTTTACTTTAAACGCCCATTACGACCCTATTGTTTTCCGAATTTAAATATCCACCACACAGTAGCTTAAAACAGTCGACCACAGATAGTTAAATAAACATTCTCTTTTAAATTAATTATAAAAAATTTTAATGCAAATGTCGTTCGATAACTCAACACTTAATTAAAATTTCAAACGAATATAAGCTATTATAGATGACAGCAACAACAGCAATAAAAATTTTGACGCAGACTAAAGAATATTTTAAGAGAGATTTATAACATCTTTTAAGAAAACATTTTCGCATTCCATCAAGAGTTTATTACCTTAACGAAAGATCTTTTATTTATTTATTTTTGTCTACTTTAAAAAAACAAGTAAATGCCGAAACCAACCGTTTTTACTGATAAAATTCGGTTTTAAAAAATAATTATTGTACAGTACAGTACTATACTGTGTCGTTCCACTTCAAGTTTTGCCAAGTTTTACGGAAAGTTGAATATATTCTTATTTTTCTTCGATTTCTGTGGAAGGAAAAGCTTTTGTCCTTCAATGTCTTTGTTCTGTTCTTTATCAGGATGTGGAAGGCTCAGCGGGGTGGACAATCCTGACATGGAATTTGGAAGGAGGCGATGCAGATCCTTTTCGTAGAAGGCAAAGAAATCTAACACCTCTCAATAGGGGGAGAAGGGACTATAGGTGACACGCAAATGTTTGAAACCTCTGGATTTTGTTGACGGATTTGTTCGGAATCCTCACATTTATGGAAGCGAAGGTCGGTTAAGTTCACTCTCGTTTAAGATAAACTCTACCAGTAATTAATTTCCATCAATTTTTATAGATGAATAAGAGATAAAAATATCATTATTAATAATATTTTAAGCATATATAGTTATTTATATAATTGTAAATATAGATAAATGAGGTTAAATTAATCATAATTATCGTTGAACAATAAATAATTCGTCTATGTTGAATTTATGTTAACGCAAGATAGTGTCATGCAATGTTACATGCGCTACGTCTATGTTGAATTTATGTTAACGCAAGATAGTGTCATGCAATGTTACATACGCCAATATTATAATTACACATCGTGTTAATAAATCAGAATTATTAAGGAGAAAAGCAATTAATTAAATGCGAATTTAAATTAAAAAATTAATTATTTTCTGAATTAAAAAATAAATTATAATGCACTTTGTTAGTGTTAATTAAAAGTTCTGTGTACGAGCTCTAATAAGTTTTTAATAATCGGTAATCTTTGGGATGATTATAATATAATCTGTAAATATATCTGTAGAATCTGAAGGTTAAAGAAAACCAAGTGTTACAGCTGAATAAGTAATCACGTGATTAAAACCATTTTCATCGCACGCAATAATCGAGTTCCTGCTGTCTTTTATGCTTGTAAACTTATGTTAACATGCTTTCTCTCAGAGTTTTATGGACTATGATGATGCTTAAGTTCCGTAAGTGTGACTTAAGCATCTCAGATTTGATTTTTTTTTTCACTTTAAATATTATTGATAAGTTTAGAACGATACTGGTTTGCATAAAGAAATATTAATCATTATTTGAAATCTTTTATATATGTATAAATTACACGATTCTATACTTTTTGCATTATCTAATTAAACAAAAATCCTTATAAAATATTTAATTTTTATGAGAACCAATAGATTTATGCTGAATTAAATTTTTATTTAGAAAAATAATCTTACTTGTTCACAAGCCGTTCTGCAAGATCCGGTTGTTAAGGTGCAGCATTTTGGAACTGAAAATAAAATAAATAAATTTGTGATTTTTATAAAAGATAATTTTTCAATTATATTTAGAAATTTTTTTAAATAAATATAATATCGTAAATATTTTTAACAGAAAAATATTTTTTATACGCGTAATAATCAATCACAACTTTGCCCTTAACTTAGCATGCATGAGAAAAAACTGGCAGGGATAAATGAGATCGTCTTCTCGTAAATCTCTCAGACGAAATTTGACCGCTGACAGGACGAAGGACCAAATTTATGACTCGAATTTGAATTTTGAAAAAAAAATTACGTGTGGCCAAATGCTTGCTTTTGCAATATGCATACGTTCGTGCTTAATGTAGTCAAGTTGTAGTTCCGCTGAAACAACTAATTGCATGGAATTACGTTAAAATAACTATTATTTAGGTAATTTTTTTGCATTTTGAATGTTTGATCAATATTAAACTCGATAATTTTAATACTGAAAGAGTTTATTAGAATTGCAAGAGCGAAGGTGGTTTAATCGGTTATAACGCATATAAGATAACTAAAATGTCAAAAATCACAGCTAATGTTTCGATTGTTCAATCGACATCCGGTGCTACCAACAAAGCATGTCATGCCAAGCGTATCCCTCTGTTCAAAATCTATCATGATATTGCACAATCGAGAGGAACAAATTTGTGAGAAAGGTCCAATATAAAACAATTGCATATATCTTAATTCTAAAATCTATGTAACTTGGGAAGATGTAAAAAAAACATTAACTGCCACAGTTTATTTATTCAAGTATATCTTTATACTTAAATAATAAATAATATTCTAACTTATTTTTGCATTCATTAAATGTTTATAAACATAAAATGTTATAAATAAATAGATAAATTTCTCATTTAAAAAGTGTAAAGATGTATGTAAGTTAATTTTCTTATTGTTCAGTAGCATGAAGGAAAATAAAAATTATCGGCATCGCATTTGTCCTTGGAATCGAATTTATGGAATTTCAAAAATATTTCCTTGATCAAGCGCAGATAAGTGAACTATCATCATTTCAAATGACTCAAATCTTATGGCTTAATTTTTCTTTCGTCTAAAATAAACTCGTTCAGACACATTACAGTTCAAGCGTTACAAAGAAGAATGATATTTAAATTTATTTTTTGAAAGCATGATGATGATAATTACCGAACAATAGAGTAATATTACATTCGCATAGACTCATAAAATCGTTTAATTTATCCTGAGTTATACTCGATTACCGCATTCCAAAAACGGGTTAAGAGAAAAAAAAATTTATTATTATTGCGCTCTCATTAAATATTCTTGAAATAACACGTTTATAACATTCGTCAATTTTACGTGTTTCGCCAAATTTGTTCTAAAAATAACTCGAAAACGATGATTATCCTTTCATCAATTATTCAATCTTCACTCTGCGATGGCGACGATGCTCACCAATGACGTGGGTTTGTAGATCATATGTCATCTTTCTATCGGTTGCCAAATGCAATATGGCCCAGTAATTCTGATTTTCGATCACAAATCACGATTACAAGTAATTATGTTTAATAATAATTAATGAAACCATATATTTAAATTTACGTCCTCTACGAATAATTCTTAAATTTAAACATATTTTTTTTTTTTCCATTTTTCATGTCCTTAAATTGATAGTGTTTTTAAAAGGACGGTAAGAAATTATTTTGACAATTTTATATTAAAATATTAGTTTAATATTATGATAGATTTTTTAAACTAAAAAAAAAGAAATTATTTATGGGATTGTCGTATATCACTCACGTTTATTGAACTGTTTACATAATTATTGAATATCATCTGAAAGACGAAATTTGGATAAAATATTGGTAGACTGAAAACAATTTTCTACGAGAGAAATAACTTTTTCTATGGTCTGTAGTATATTTTACTTTCTTTTTTTCTTTGTCGATCCGTTGTGTGACAGGTATTGTGCATCGGGGAAGATGAACAGTTATGAATTGTATAGCGCATGGCCACCTTTCACAGATTATAGAAATATATTTAGATAAAATTTATAATGTTGAGAACCAGAATTGTAAATAATTTACATGTTAAGATTACAAAAAAAAGCTTATTAAGTGCAATTATACTCATCGTTTGAATGAAATCGAGTATAATATATATCGTTTAGTTATCAATAGAACAAACTCATAATTTATCTTAATGCCTTTCTCATTACAAAATAATCGGTTATTAAAATTAGAAAGCAAAAGAAGGAAATTTCATTCCCGAAGTCCTTGACAGATCAATACATAATACAGTCAACCGTGCGTTTCGTGCCCAGTGACCTTTTCGTCCACCGTTCGCCCTTTACGACGCGCATGAACAACTTTGAGCAGAGAAGTAAAGTATTGTACAGTAAAACGAAACAATCATCTTCTAAGCGCTTTCAACTCGAAGAAATAACACGTCGTTATTCAAATTAGAAAAATCTTGGATATTTTCGCGATTCGGAAAACTTTTAAAGTGGAATCATTTCTACAGTAACGCTTTCATGCAGAATAAATCCCATGTCATGCATGCAAAGTATGACCATAAAACAAAATATGGCGATTTTTCTTTCAATATTAATCTAAAATATAAGAAATTTCTAAAAATGTTAGTCGATTTAATCATGTTCAATAATTTGGAAACAAATGAAACAATTTCCAATGCTTGGGTGTTGATTAATTTATAAATTAATATGTATCAATGCTTTAGATATCGAGTAATTTATAAATTAATCTGTATCAATGCTTTAGATAGCGATTAATTTATAAATTAATCTGTATCAATGCTTTCGATATCGAGTAATTTATAAATTAATCTGTATCAATGCTTTCGATATCGAGTAATTCATAAATTTATCTATATCAATGCTTTCGATATAGAGTAATTTATAAATTAATCTGTATTAATGCTTTAGATATTGATTAATTTATAAATTAACCTGTATTCAATTCTTTGGGTTTCGATTAATTTATAAATTAATCAATATCACGAATCGTTAGATTATATCTATATTATGAGTGAATCGAATTCGATTAATAGTGTCGATTATATAAAGTTTACTACAAATTAATCTATATTATGAGCGATTACGATATTCGAAAAATCCGAACAAAAAAACATTTTTTTAAAATCAAATTCAACAAGTAGGCCTATTTATAACAACAAAAGAGTGATTTTTTTTATTTTCATTATTCTCTCTAAAAGAAATTATAAAATTTAATATTAAAAAAAAAAAAAGTTAAAAATAAAATTCTGTACTCTTTGAGTGAGAAGAGTTTAAGAGTGGCTTCTTGATTAATTGGAGTTGGAATTATCAGCATTCTATGGCAGGTTCTCTATATCAAAATAGCACTTATTTTTTTTTTTTTGTATTAAGCAATAGAGATTAAATATAGATAACTTGTCAATGCTTTATCAAAGATAAAGTATCTAAAATTAGTCATAACTTGTAGTAGTTTTAATAGGGGGAAATGAGCAAACGTAATGCGGAAAAGCCACACATTTTATTCTCCTATTATTTTCTTAATTAAGATAAATAATGGTATTGTTTTTACTGATAAATGAATTATAATCTGATATTATTATAATGAAACCTCGAATAAATGGCAAATCAATTTAAGTAATACGTTTATCTTTATCCACGAAAAAGCTCGTTAAAATTATACGATTTACTATCGACATTCTTAGTAATTTATGATGCGAAGTTAAACGAATTTCTAGTATAAGGCAAATTTTAACTTTCTTACTGTTATTTTATAATAAAATTTAACATTTTTAAATGTTCTTATCAGTGATTTAAAATATAGCAATCATCTCAACATGGCTAAGAAAATATTTCTTGTTTATTATAAGAAAATAATATTTCTAAAAATTATTTTCTTATAAAATTTATAGCAATGCATTAATTAAATATTTAAGACAGAATAAATTCTAGCACTTTTAACTTATTTAATTGACACGAATATCGTATTTTATCATCTTAATTATATCTTAAATAATTTAATTATAGAGTTAAGAAATGCAAAAAATGCATTAGCGATACTAAGAAAATGTTCCATTCATAATTTATCATCTGTTTTATTAGTGTTTTTCATACAAATCCTATTAGTTTTCCGTTTTTAGAGAGAGAAAGAGAGAGAGAGCCGCCTAAATAATGAAACGCCTTAAAGAAAAACAGGAATGCGACTTGCAAAATTTATTATTCAGTAACGTCGTATATACATCTTAATACATAAATAATCATAAATATATATATATCTAACTACATAAATAATGTCAGATTAAGACGAGAGAAAACAGGCTTTCCCTTGAGAATATGGAAACGTTTTCTAGATTGTAATAGTTTAGATTCAATAACCGAAACTTTAACTGGTTAACTTCACTTTTTTCGATATTATTTTATTAGGAATAAAATGTTTAAAGGAATCTGTAGAATTTTAAAAGAGTAACGTTAAGTACGAGAAACTTTTATGACTTTTTTTTGGAGTAAAAATTATACCAAACTTAGTAAGATAAACAAAGTAAGCATTGTTCAGTGATTCGTGTTCAGACCATGTTTTGCAACATGAGTAATCTTTTTATAACATACTGGGATCTCGTAAGAATGCTTGGATACAACACGAACGTAGTGAAACGTATTTCCGCTAAAACTTGCAGCAAAATAGTCGAAAACCCCAAAAAACGAACTGTAAAAACTCACTTAAGTCGCGCATTCCGAATATTCCAAATATGTATCACGTTAACGTTAAAAAAATTATATTAACGAGCAGAATTGTCGTTAATTAATCTCTTGAGTTACGTGGTAAACATGTTAATTAAAATAAAACATTTCTACTAATACGGAAGTTATTATCTTAATAATAATTAATATAGAATTAAAAATAAAAAACTTTTTAAATTTTGTTCTGAATCTGCGTATGTCATGTTAAGCCATATAAAAAAGAATTAATAAATTACTTTTTTTTTTTTTTTGCTGCTATTTATTCTGTTAAACTCTTCTTACTTATCACATCAATTATTAAATTATCCTATAAGAAAAATTAGATTAATAGATCCTAATTTAGTTCGCCATAGTCTAAGAAGTGCAATCAGTTTCTGCTAAAATAACTCTAACTCTTGAATAAACAAACATTTTACGTACAGATACGAATGTTTTGTTTATTTACAATAAAACCAAGAATTTCTACTAGTTTTTTCTTCATATTTATGAAAATTTTTCTATTTCTGACAATGATTACGATTTCTATTATTGGAAAATTTAATTTTAAAGCTGCATCACATATAAAATTCGATTAAAAAAAGTAGTTAAAATTAATATTTCTTTCCTTCTCTGAACATATTTAAAAAGATCGACAAAAAATGACCTTTTCCCAACTTCTGCATGGGAGATCCAGGGATAAGAAAGATATATGACCGATTTTGTTCCGGAAAAAGTCTGTCTGTGTTCTAAAAAAGACCGGAAGGTCTTGGATTTAAATAATATTTTTAAACTTTTCCTGTTTTTGACTGCCTACTTGAATTACGATAACGTTAAGCGATTATATAATAAGACATGTAGAGAATATTTTTAAACGTTTAAAAATTGCAAGGAGAATTTGTTGGAGAGAAAAATCATTTTTACGCACAAAACACGATTTGCAATACGAAAACTTTCAATCTGTACACGTTTCGGTATGATAAAAAATAATTAAAAAAAAATTCTAAACGTTGAATGTATCAAATTTAACAATTTAGTAACGCGTGAATATAATTTACACGCGAAACGATTATAATATTAAGGAATATTCTTTACAAATTTTGGTATTTCTAAGCGCGGTTTAAGAAAGAAAATAATCTCTTCTTCAGCATCTAAACTGGAGAGACGCGATTGCCGAATATACGAAAGAAAAATTATGATTTCTATTTCTAGAGTGGGTTATTTTTGTAACTCTCGAATGCACGTGCAAAGGAGTCATTGAGCAGAAGAACGGGAGAAAAGAAAAAATAATAATAATGTAGAGAGAGAATGACAAACCGACAAATTGGAATCAGAGAGAACAAAACTTAGAAGATAGTTTAAAATTCACCTTGAGTCCAGACGGGATGCAGCGATGTCACCAGACAAACCACAATCGCAGCGATCGCTTCCATGTTTGCGCGCCACACACATGGCTGGCGACATAAGACAAACAGTCTCGACCGCCGTTCATCGACAAGTACCATCTCGCCTCTGATTGGCTAATGTTTCCAGCGCTTTCTGTGACGTCAGCTGGTAGATTGGGCGGTCCAGGTAGTTGGTTAGGGAGGCGTGACACCTAGCGGTCAAGGCGTGAGTTAATTGATCGGTGTTTGTTCAAAGTGGTTGACTAGAATGCGTTTCGAGTGGGTTCGGCGCCTCTGAACTACTTTCACTCTAACGCATTACGCTTGATGAAGCAGTCATCTGTCAAACGCATTTTGTTTAAACTAACGCGCGTATTGCGCACGTGTGCGGCTTGCTAATATGCAACCTTGCGATAATTTATACGAATAAATTAAACATCTACGGAATGTAACTACACCAGTAATTAGTTAAGTATCTCATTAATGATCACGCTTTCAAATTTGCGTAGCAAGCGCGGTAAACCTATTAAGTAATTATAAACGTGTCAGTTTCTTTTTTTTACAGGAAACTTCCAGCTAAAGCACTTGGTATTCGAAGACTCTGCTTAATATCTATAAATAAATTCGCGTAAACTTAACATTAGGCATTGCTAATCGAGATTTACGCTTATAGAGTTAAACAATTATAATTGCTAGATCTGAAAGGCAGAAGACGAAGTTATATTTTTCTTACAGACATCTTATATTTTCTCTTTCGTGACTAATTTCTCTTTCCGTTTTCCACTTCGACAGATTCGCACAACACCTATACATTGACGTTAACGACTCAGCCAAAAATTTTGTGTGGAGTTAAACATTCCTTGGGAATTTATAATTCTTAAAAAATTTTTGTTCTTTTATTTTATTCTTATTACCGAAATTTTTTATAAATTAATTTGAATAATTTTCTATTGATAATATTTTTATGATATAAAAAAATATATATATATTACAAAGAAAATGTTATAGATATACAGATTTCCAGATAGAAAGTATTTGATTAATGGATAATTTATGGATTGTAGATCGCTATATAATATTTTCCTTAATAAATTATTATAGCTAATGTTATATAATTAAATATTTTAAACATTAAATTCATTAATGCCCACATCGTATTGCACTGTTAAATTTCCAAATACTGAATTTATGGTATATTTATAAAGTAAAATTTATTGAAAATGTCAAACACGACTGACGAATATTTATAAATTTTCTGAATAAATATCAACTTGATTAATAAAATTTTCAGGGAAAGTTTTTAGCATATATACTAAAATCCAAAACAGATATCATGTTTACATTTTTATTATTTTACTTCCAGTTATAGTTTTATGTTAGCCATAGCTTTATAAAATAGAAAACTATACTTTTTTTTCGTTTAATCGCAAATAATGTGCTAAAAGTAAACAATCAAAAATTCTGAATTTTTCCTTTTAGATATTCGTCTTATTAAGTTTAGTATATATAGTTCAGAAATTCATAATTAAACAAAATTTAGATATTCGAAAAGAATTTAAACCTGGGTTGCTCATTGTAGTTAGTATTCATTAGATTATTTTGTGAAACTGCTGCATGATGTAGTAATTTAAAGTTTTATTTTTTATAAATCGTATTAAATTGAATTAATCCTCCTCTTGATCCAGTTTCGGTCGAAATGTAATTCTGATATGACAAACTTTTAAAAATTATTTTATTCCTGTTCCTACTCAAAATCTTCAACTTAAAATACATTAACATCACCACGTTTAATAATTGGAACCAATTAGAAGAAATTTCGGCATATAAAATTGGCTTTGGAAGATTACATTTTGGAACATAAATAGCGTAATTTGTTAATTTATTTAATAATTAAAATTTTTCTCATAATTTACATCATGGGATCCAAAAAAGATATTGTTGAGAAAATTTGTAAACATGAATATAAATTTAGAAAAACCGAACAAATAAAAACTTGAACTAAATGTTATGTTCAGAGTTCTTTATCGAAGTGACAAATTACACACAAATTCGGTACACATATTTATTCAAAATAATAATTTTAAAGTGTTATTAAAGAATAATAGTAATAAAAAACTAATTTACTCGAGAATAAAATAACACCAATTAGTTTTGAATGTCTTCTCTCAATTATGAGAACTAGACAACCTCAAATATTTATGTTTGAGATTTAAGATTATCTTTATTGAGAACATGCAATTTAGACTATAATTATTAGCCAGACAGACTCTGAATTAAAATATATTTTTGTGTGACCCGTCGGTCATTGCCATACTTTTCAGTACCTAGGCTCTTCTTCCTGTTCAATACTTTGAGTACACAATTTAAAACTATACATCTCATGTGGTTGAAGCGATCACACGCTTTAGTCCCTATAGCATATTTTATTTATAAAATTATCTCAATAAAATAATTATTTCGCCAAGATTTCCGAATTCCAGTTGCGTCAATTTATTTCAACCTGTTTTAGAACATATGTTTATTAAACATTTTTATTTAAAATGCTTACTGCTTTTATTTTGTTTTTACAAGAGTTACAAAATTACTCTTATAAATCATGTAACACTCTAGAAGAGTTACAAGTTTTTTTGTAATGACAAAAATATCAAACTCAAAATCTGTAAAAAAATGTGCATTCATCCTTGATATTCAACAAAACTCCGCCCAATTGAATATTTTTTTAAATCAATATATCCACATTTTATATATTTAAATATATTCTGTAAATTTAACAATATATCAAATTACACATCATATTTAAATCACACATTCGCAGACCATCAATTTGTTTTAAAACGTGAATAATGTTATGTTTCGCTATTTTGAACGGATTTCAATGATTATACGTATATTCTACGTGAATTTGCACTTATAAATTTTAATCCGTCTTTATATAATTTGCATTTATCAAACTATATAAATAGTATAATGTATCAAACTCATCTTAGAATTTTCTTTAATAAAGGCAATATTAGAGATGTGGTAGCAAAACACTTCCAGCAAGACAGATCAATAGTAACATAGATCGTGCTGATCATTATTACTACTAATATAACATAAACTAACTTAATTTTTGTTTATATTAATAAAATTATTAATATTTTAATTTATTATTAAGATATATATATTTTATTCAATATCATTTCTATAGCTTATTATTAGTATTGTATATTGTTAAAATTTTTTATCGAATGCATAGAACAAAAATATTGATGTGTATTTTATATTAATTATTCACACTCTATATATTGCTGTAAGTATAGATTATAAGTTTAATGTAAGCCAATAACGATTGTTTTTCTTCTACAGTCGAGTGGACAGAATGATCGCCGAACATAATGGTTTGATTACAAAATATTGTTTTAATAGCCGACGGATGCAGAATTCCAATCGGAATTGATAAATTCCTAGATATAAAAATATTGGCGAAGGGTAATAACAGAAAATTCGACCAAGAAAATAGATAGTTTAAACGTATGCGATGTTATCTATTTTGATAAAGTTAAATGCCCAATTTTTTCTAGCAATAAATCAATCGTTTATGTTATTTTTGTCTCTCTCTAGAACGTTTTCTCAGGACGATTGCTGATCGTTTCTTTTCCCTATTTGGTTATATGCTATATAATGATAAAAAAAAATAATCAATGAAAGGAGTTTTGATGGAAAACAATTCAAATATTGGCAGATTCACATAAATACGAGTTGACACGATAATCGCATAAATTATTTTTTCATAATTCCTCTTACTAAATTTATTTTATCAAAATTTAAAGGATGATAAACTTTTAAATAATAAAAATAAACTTATAAAAATTATATAAAGCGTGTTATGCATATGTCTACATAAACATTTGAATTAATTTAATTGAGAATGTTTTTAATATAAAGCGTGTTATGCATATGTCTACATAAACATTTGAATTAATTTAATTGAGAATGTCAACTGACATGATAAAGAGATGCAAAAATTATAATACAAATTATCATTATTCCAGTGATAAAACTGTGAAACTGCATTTTAAATTAAAACAAAAATTAGAATGCTTGATGAACAAATTATATTCTATCTTTTAATCAGTCTGATTATTAACTGTATTATTATATTATTATTATAGAATATTTTCTTGCTTATTAGCTATGGCATTGTTACTATTCGAACAGTGTAAAATTTTAAGAATATGATAAAAAAAAAAAAATGCTAGCAAACATTATCTAAATATATACATAAAATATGAAATATCTCGACTCTAAATAGATATATGTAGATCATGATGTGTAAATTACTATTAAATTCTCAATTAAATTAATTCAAATGTTTATGTAAACATGTGCATAGCACACTTTAGATTAAAAAAAGTTTTATCATACTTAAAATCAGTAGTTGTTAACTTTTAGTCCGGTTTTTAATATAAATCAAATAGTATAAACCGAGAACTAACAGTTCTAAAAAACTACACTGAATAGTTTTATAAAGATAATATATTGTTATGTATATAGACTATTCATAAATTTTATTATAACAAAATATTCAATGTAAATTAAATGTGATAATCTTTTAATACGCAACTCGTTTCTAATAATTTTGATCTTTAATATACCTATCATTAAATTATTTAAATTATCAAATGGGACAAATTTCGAAATAAATATCCTTATTTCTTAAAAAAACAAATTTTTATTCTTTTTTTTAAGCAAGTTGCATTTTTGATATGCTTTTTGTTCGATTCTCATGCTGCTTTACATGTCATTTACCGACTTTGTATCAACAGTAGGCCTATTTGTTATCTGCAAATACATATCAATGTTAATAAAGGATATATAGCCCAAACTAAACATTTTTTTGAAGGAAATAATCTAATACAGTCGTAAAATATGGCTTTTAATTGTTGCAAATGAATTTATTTTTAATTTTCTGAAATTTGTAGTCACAAAATTGTACTTTTCGCCCTTACTAACGATTCCTTCAATCGATACATATACAAGTAAGTCTACTTAAAATTTGCTAATGGAATTAATAGAGCGTATCAATATTAATTAAAATAGCTTCAGAAGGGATTGATTAACTCGTCTCAGTTTAAAAGTTGCAGTTATGAACAGAATAAATAGCGCGATCCTTCAAACATAATACATTGTAACGTGAAGCGACAAGGACGATAGAAGTAAATAGATTTAATCATCATATCTTTTTCCTCGAAGAATACATAAATATAACTACAGGCACGAAGAAAGAACTTGGCACTTTAAGCTGACATGTTCAATCATTTATATGATTAATGTAATTAAACTTAATCAAAAATATTAATAAAAAAATACATGATAATTTTTGCTTCCGTTCTCACGTATGATCAGATGATAGCTTCCGCATCTCATCTGATAAAATAATGCCATTATTACGGACACGCTCGAACGATCACTGCCGCCTAAATCCAATTCTAGTATTCACTTTGGGCTTACGAATCAAACAAACGTTAAGTACAGCAGGTGAGGCCGCTAGTTAATTAACTTGGGATTCTAAATAGGTTTTCTTTTCTTTTTTTTAGGCATAAATGCCAATGAATATGAATCATTAACGTAATACCGATTCTATCATTCATTTTAAAGTATTCACCATTAATGATATGCAACAATTTAATACGTGAGTATTCTATACCCGTATTTGTTCAAATAAACAGCGCTTCACGAATAAAACGATAAATAAAATGGTTGAAAAAATTAATAAAAAGCGCCATTATTACAAAATTTTAAAATTAAATTTGATTTTTTTTTATTAGAGGGCGCTATTTTAAATTGTATTCGAAAAAATAAAATAGCGTAAATAATAAAAACGGTGGCGCCGTTTAATAAAAGCTACAGATAATTTATGGATGTAAAAATAATCAACGTATGTTTATTAGAATAAATACGGTATCTAACATCGTTAATATTAGAATAATTTACATAAATAAATGAATTAATCCAGTTTCATAACAATTTTAATCGTGAGATGGCAGCACAAGCAAACATTGTTTCCAACTTTTGTTTAAAAAATTAAAAAAGTTTATTGGATGCAATTATCCTTAACAATTAGTTAATTATTCAAACAAAGATTGATAAAGTTTATTTAAATATTGTTGTAGTTATAATTGTGCGAGTTTTGTAGACAATAGTTTTTTCTTTAGTTTAAAAATCTAGATGTCTCTCAGATAACAAGAGAATTCCAAGGTTGTTGCCAACTCGGAATCAAACTTCCTGCATTCAACTGAAGCGATTGATGTCGTAACTTGTACGTTTATAGATACGTCGCGCCGTTTTTTTATCTCTATAAATAGTAGTTACAAAAGTTGCATTCGGAAATATATCTCAATATCATCTTAAGCATTATTTGACTTTCCTGACAGATTAAAGCATGATATATATTTTTTTTATTTTGAAACATTCTAATATATATTTTTTAATGCTCAATAATAATGTTGCTAGATTTAAATCTAAATTGACTGTTTCTTTTTTTTTAATAGAGTATTTATTCGGTATCCGAATAAATACTCTATTAAATAGCTAACTGGAAATAAATATTGGGTTGTTCGGAAAGTAATTTCGTTTTTTCCATGAAAATGTACGACAATTTTTTTATAGTATATAAATATTTTATTTAATTATATATTGACCATTTTGGTCCAACACATGTTGCCTTCTTTCTGATAGTAGCAGGATTCCATGCTCAAAGAATTTCTGATCTTTTCTTGTAAAAAATTGAAACAAGTGATTTTTGAATTAAATGTTTTGCAGTATAAAGAATCTTGTAAAGACCGGATTAAGTAATAATTGATATGGCGAATATGGTGAATATGGTAGCATATAAATAACCTCATGAAGAGCATGTTCAGTCGATTTGCCAGATTGATAGGCAAATTGGCTGCGACAAAGGGGGATCCTAACCAAGGCCCCATTTCTAATAAACCTATCCACCAACCTCTCCAATGTCTTCAATAAAAAGGACATCAGACTGATCAGATGATGGACTTAGCCTCGGTATAAGAATTGCACCCGGGTTTAGGAATAAAAGACACCCTCACCTGCCTCCAGGACCACGGAATGTAGCCAAAAGCCACACAGGCCCGAAAGACACAGCAAAGAGGGGAAACCAGAACATCAATGCCCTGCTGCAAGAACACCGGCAAAATGCCATCTGGTCCCGCCGACTTAAAAGGCTTAAAAACACTTATAGCCCATCTAATATTAGATTGATTAATCATCCCCCTCACAAGATCCCAGTCTTTTCTCGAGGCACGATAATCACATCCATCAAGGTCAGACTGCACCTGCAAGGAGGTTGAGTCCTCAATCAAAGTAGACCCAGGAAAGTGTACTCGAAAAAGTTCCTTTAAAGAGTGCACTAGTCATACTGACATCAGGCAGCTTAAGAGACTCAACCCTGCAAAAATCCCCATTAGACATTATCTTCACAAGTTGGGATACCTCAGGTATATCCTCAATTCCCTGACAATACTGTTTCCAGGAAGACCTTTTAACCTTTCTAATGGCCTTATTATAACCAGTGATAGCACTCCTAAATGCATCCCAATCACCAGTCCTCTTAGCTTTATTAAAAAGCCACCTAAAATTATGTCTAAGACAGTCCAGCCATTCATTCTACCAAGGAACTCGCCTTGATGAGTGAGCAGTCCTGATAGGACAATTCTGGTGATAGGATAAGAGAATTGCCTGTTGAATCTGGTCAACAGTCATCTCTAAATCCATCACCGAGCAAAATCTGCTCTGTACACCCCCCCAAGTTGAATTTAAGGTCTTCTCTAAAGGAAACCCAATTAGTCCTCCGAGGGTCTCTATATGTAACCTGACTAGGTGCCATACCCTGTAAATTAAAGCAGATATATCTGTGATCCGAAGAAGGCGGCTCACCAGATACATGCCAATTCTCAATTAGGTCAGAAATATTCTGAGTCCCTAACATTAGGTCAATGACTTCCCTCCTGTTAACAACAGCAAAGGTAGGCTCATTACCCCTATTCAGAATAAAAAGGTTAGTACCAATCAGAAACTCCAATAGGTGTTCTCCCCTTCGGTTTCCACCAAACTTAGATTTTATTGTTTGAGAAGTCAGTTAAATAACGTTGAAAAGGAGTTAAACAACTTGGATGGTCACAGGAGAAAGGCAATTTTGGCAATTAACGAAGACAGAATCAGGAAATTGAAGGCAAAATTGAGAATGAAGTATATTAAAAAGATAAAATGGATCTTTCATAAACAGTTAGGTAAGAGTTGTAGTTCAAAACCTTTATTGAAGGACTTGGTGGTAGCTATGGATGACATTTCAGTTTCAAGTTTTATGGAAAGATTGATTCAGAAGGGTCGTAAATGTTCTCTGCGTAGCGGAAATCATTTAATAAATTTCATTCCACAACTGGAATCTTGCCTTATTGGTGTGGAGGACACAGCTGCAGAAGTGTCAGATGGGATATCGCTAAATGCTTTAAAAATAAACAACGCCTTACGAAGGAGGAACGCTCTGACCAGGTGGCCGTTAAGTTAACTAAACAGTGGATGCAAGAGGAAGGCATCACTTGCACACGGGACGATAAATCCAATAGAATGGTATTTTTAAAAACGTCCACTTACAATGATATGTTATTTAATTATATTTCTACTTCTGAGTCAGTTTTAGTCAATGAGGATCCTACCGATAAGCTTGCAGGTAGGGTGGCTAGGCTGATGAAGAACAAGAAACTACCTAATTTTTTGAATAATGCGTATGTCACTGCACCATCGTGTCCGCGGCTTTTTGGTTTCGTCAAATTGCACAAAAATCCGGTTAGTATTAGGCCCATAGTGGCCCGCTATACGTGCCCTACTTTTACATTGGAGAAAAAAATTGCGAACTGGTGCAAACAAAAAATGGAACCGTATGAATTTACTGTTTCTTCACCGGTGCAATTTGTAGATAAACTTATGGAAACTGGGCCATTCCCGGAAGAACGCTTTATTGTCCTTGATTATGACAGTTTATTTCCATCAATTAATATTGATGCTGCAACCGTGTTTCTTTATAGACTTTTTCTACAATATTTATCGCCTAATGAGGTTCCGTCAGATTTGTTAAGAGAAATTTGTGATTTAGTTTGTCATTCATCGTACTTTACCTTTAATAAAAATTATTACTTTCAGAAGAAAGGTGTGTGCATAGGCAGTCCTCTAGCAGGGATTTTGGCCGAACTTGTCATTAGATACCAAGAAGAAAATGCTCTACAATCATTAAGAAAAGAGTTTAAATTGTTTGTGCGCTACGTAGACGATATTTTTATAGTCACGGAAAGTGGAGGAAAGGAAAACTTGTTCAAAGATGCATTATCTAATGAAAACCTTGGTTTGAAACTTAACATAGACCAAGTCAGTGAGAATAATGCCCACTTTTTGGACGTAAACGTTGAGATTGTGGATGCAGAATATGTCACAAGTGTCTACAGAAAACCGACGTACAGAGCAATATTTATACCAAATGACTCCCACGATCCGGTTAGTTATAAGCATGCAGCATTTAGAGCATTGTTTAGAAGAGCATTTACACACTGCTCTAGTAAATTGAAACAAAAACAGGAATTGGACTTTATTATAAAGGAAGGTATAAGACACGGTTTCTCTTCTAAAACATTATTGAATCTATCCAACAAAGTTAAACAAAGTTTAAATTTGCCTAAAACACTGAAGTTACAGAATAGAGAAAGGCTTTACTTTAAAAAGATAGAATATTCGACACCAGTAAGAAAGTGCAGTAGATATATTGAGAAACTTACTAATAAGAAACTAGTTTTTAAAAGGAAAAATGTAATTTTTAGTTTGTTGCGTAATGACAAACCTTTGATCGATATGGGGAGTAGATCGGGAGTTTACAAAATACCTTTAAAAAATAAGGACTTGATAAGGAATGAAATATATATTGGATCAACTAATAGGTCCTTAAGAACACGTATCAAGGAGCACAAAAATGATATAAAAAAAGGTTCGTTAAACACCGCTCTGGCGACTAGAGTGTACGAACATGATGTAGATATAGAGTGGAACAATGCCAAAATTATTATGAGCGGAATTGAAAATACCAACATAAGAATGGCAGAGATGCTTCAAGTAAATAAATTAAATAAGAAGGAGCATGTTATAAATTTTAATGATCCACATTGCCTCTCCTTGGCCTGGAGATGGTGTGGGTTATAATTGGAAATACGCTGCTGTTGTCACCGTTTGTTGTTAGTGCTGCTCATCTAATTGTTTGATGAAATTGGTGACGTCATACATTCCCTCTCCGCGTATTGTTGTATTTTTATTATCATCACTTCTGATTTTTACTTTATGTTGTAACATTATTATATTATTAGTATTTCTTATTATTATTGTTTTTGTAGCAGTGGAATTTGTAGTGGTAATGTGTAAGTGTTTATACGATGTTTGATGATGTCATTCATTACCGTCCGCGAGTTTTTAATGTTGCATTTTTATTAATATCACTTCTGTTTTTTACTTTATCTTGAAACACTATTATTTTATTACTATATTTTTACTATTATTATTTTTGTAGCAGTGGAATTTGTAGTGGTAATGTGTAAGTGTTTATACGATGTTTGATGACGTCATTCCTTCCCCGTCCGCGAGTTTTTATTGTTATATATTTTTATTAATATCACTTCTATTTTTAACACTATTTTATTAGTATATTTTTTACTATTATTATTTTTGTAGCAGTGGAATTTGTAGTGGTAATGTGTAAGTGTTTATACGATGTTTGATGACGTCATTCCTTCCCCGTCCGCGAGTTTTTATTGTTATATATTTTTATTAATATCACTTCTATTTTTAACACTATTTTATTAGTATATTTTTTACTATTATTATTTTTGTAGCAGTGGAATTTGTAGTGGTAATGTGTAAGTGTTTATACGATGTTTGATGACGTCATTCCTTCCCCGTCCGCGAGTTTTTATTGTTATATATTTTTATTAATATCACTTCTATTTTTAACACTATTTTATTAGTATATTTTTTACTATTATTATTTTTGTAGCAGTGAAATTTGTAGTAGTAATGTGTAAGTGTTTATACGATGTTTGATGACGTCATGCATTCCCCGTCCGCGAGTTTTTAATGTTGTATTTTTATTAATATCACTTCGGATTTTCACTTTATTATGTTGTAACATTATTATTATTATTAGTATTTGTTACCGGTATTATGATTGTTGTAGAAGTGGAATTTGTAGTGATAATGTGTAAATGTTTATACAACGTCTCTTATGACGTCATTTTTGAGTTGTTTATTTTTGTAGGGGTTGGCTTCTCTCCGTTCTGTATATTCATTATAGCTGAAGTTGACCTACTGATAAGGTCGAAAGAGTTTCTGTTAATAAAGTATTTATCCTGTAGAGCTTTGTATTTTGTGTGCATTTTTATGATAAAAACTGATTTTTATTTTGGTTTCGATTTGGTGGTTGGTTTGATGATGGTATGAGACGCAATTCCTGGTAATTTATTAATTTAAATGATGAACAATGATGTAAAATATGAAAATAAATATTTCTTAAACAGTTAGTGTTAAAGTTTATTGTGGTTATTCATTGTGAGGTTGTCTAATGGCTGGAATCTCACAAAGCAAGAACCAATTACCATATTTTACATATAGTTAATACTTCGAATAGTGCGAGAAATTCGCGGAACCCGTTATTCGCACTAATCGAGGCCTATCTGTATATAACAATGTATGTTAATTTACATATCTATATATGATAATAAATGGATCACAATCAAAATAGAAGAAAACGAAAAAGCTTTGGAATATAAGAAAATAACAGTTTATTCCATATCTCCTTTGCTTGTTAATATAAAAACAATCATCATCTTCCTATTCAATTGAAAGTTGTCATTTCTGCTACTAATTTCGATTTCAGATTTTTTTAAATTTATTTTTCAGAGAGATTGTCAGAATCGACTTTATAAAATCTATTATCAATATTTGTTTTTAGTTTATTTTCCAGAGGAAATGAAAGCTTATAAGACAGACACAGCTAGATAAACATAAGCCTGCTGTGGATCTATTACTAACTTTTGAATTAATTAGCATATTTCTATGAAATTTTATAGCGATGTTTCTATCTTTATTATATTAATGCTGCAGGTTTACATTTAATTTTTATCTAAATTTATTTTATATTTTTGACAATAGATCATGTTAAGCATTAGTGATGTAGGGACATATATATAGCTTATTTATCAATATCTATCACATCATCAGCACAGGCATGCTGACATGACATCATTGTGACATTATATTGGTTAAATCAACATTAAAAAAAATTGGACATATAAAGCCAAAACATTTCAAATAAAAACAAATGAATGATATATTCAGAAATTATGCAATTTTCTGGAAGTGCTTTTTTTGTTTTTGTTTAAAATCTTTATAAATTTCTTCATTTTAAGGTAAGCAGTTTCATAATTCTCTTCCAAATTCATTATTATTATTATACATGTAATAATTACTACATCCCACAGTATCAAATAAGAAAAACAGATTATTATTTTTCCTATCCACTAGAAGATGGATTTTTACTTTTATTTTTATTGACATTTTTATTGAAAACAGATAATTTGGGCATTATAGAGTTAAACAGAAATCATATCATGTAAAATGAAAATTTCCAACTGCAAAACAACTGAAATTACAGTTAGAAATTTTAATTTTATATGGTATTTTGCATTTTTCCAACTGTGCAAAACTGAAATTCTGCAATTCAAATTCTGTACAAAATTAGGGGTTAGGTGTACTTTAATTATTTTTTGGTCTCTCAAATTATTTTTATGCATACCAAATATATATAGTTAAGATCTATATATATTTGAATTTTGAACTTATTAATAATGTTAGTACACAGTATTGTTAAGTTGCAGTTTTAATCTCTCTCTCTTCTTGTGTTTTAAGCAAATGTTTCAGTAAACTAAATGTCCATTTCCTTTTTAATTCTTAAAATTTCTTATTTTCCTCACATTATTATATACATCAAATGATCCAAAGAAATCAGTAAAAATTTATAAATAGTCACACACTGATTCTATCATCATATAGAGAGCATGGATAATTTCTGTTTTTAATTTTTGCATCTTAAAAAAATATCATAAGTATTCCTAAAGAAGAATTGTGTCTAGATTTGCATAAATAGAACTAAAAACTGTAACTGTGAGAGATTTTTGGAGAATTAAACTTTTGCAAATAGGATGGTCAATAGAATATTTGCACAAATAAGTAAAATTCAATCTTTCAGAAAGTGAGAGAGAGATTTTTCATTTTAAACAATTAAAAATGAAAGAAAACAATGAAATAAAAACTCTCTCTTATTAAAACAATGTAAGTGTATTCTCTCTTATAATGCAAATAATGAAGAAAAATTTGAACTGAAAAATAAAAATGATAAAAAACATTTTTTTTTAATAAAAGACCATAAATAAAACAATAAAAAAATATGGTCAATATGGAAGATATATTCCAAATGCAAAATTTGTTTCAAATCTAAGACTGGTAACAAACTAGTCAACCAGGTACCTACAATGTGACATCATCAGGTTGTAAGCAAAAGTTATTAAAGTGGCTTTTCCAGCAGACATACACAAATGAAATTTAGTGGCATTTACAATTGATCAATTAACTTAAGCTTCCTTTCTCTTGCATCACCTCCTTGTTTGTTGACATCATGGCAGACGGAAAGATCAAAGACTATCTTGTTAGCAATGTGTGCTACTATTTGCATGGTAGTAGGCAGCTTATCTCTCAAAAGACATTGAGGACATGACAGAAAATGGATTTGACGTCAAGAGGAGAGAGAAACCATGAATATATTCGTTCAAGAGTTGTTTCTCAAAAAAATTTCACCATATTAGTATTTATGATTATTTTAATTAATAAAAATGATTCAAATAAAAATCTATTGACTTCCATATGATGTAGTCATTTCATAATATTATGAAATGACTACATCATCATATTATGTCAATAATAATATATTACATTCCACTTGTTCGATAGTTGCATGCTAATTTCATTTGCTTATCCAAATGAAATTAGCATGCTTTCTATCCATCATTCGTTATGATAACATTTATTACCCATGATCATCAGCACTTGGTTGTCAAAAAACATTGATGATGTAAAATGACAAAGTACCAATAAAGTGCCAACGAATGGTCTCTGTTCAGGCATTGGCACTGATCAGATTGCCAATATCACGTGGTTTGCTACTGGCCCAACAAAAATATTTTGTAGTTATGAGACTATTTCATAAAATCAAATATTACTAAGTTTATATCAATATTGCTTTATTAATATCTAATAATGGACAAAAACTGGCCATTTTTGATAACTCAATGAAAGTATTAAATGAAAATTTTCAGTAGAGATACACTTAATGCTAACAATACAACTATAGTAATTTATACAACTAAAACTTAGTTTAAAGATTCACACTTTGTATTCAAAGTAAAAATTTATCAAATTCAAACTAATATTATAATAATAATAATAATATAATAAGGGAAAATGTTTCTAAGTTATACTGAAGAACCCATATATATAGATTTTCAAAAACCAATTATACATAAGCATTAAATAACTTATCAATGAAAGCAAATCCATTTAAAATTTGCAGGTATTTTTTATGGCAATTAAAATCACACATTTTTTGGATTAAATTTAATAAAAAATAATATAATTTACTGTAAAATTAATCACAAATTTTAACATATTTAATTTCTTGATTATTAGTAAATAATTTAGAAAGGAAACTAAATTCATCCCATTACATATAATTGATATTGTTCAATTCCACATTAAAATATAGTAATAAATCTTCAGTAAATCACATTTATAATAAATAATATTCTAAATAAGAATAAACAAATTGATTATACTTACTAAATGGTTACGGGCTTGATCTATTTGTCTCTCACCTTCAAGAATCATCTCAAATTGATGTTTAAAAACTTTTATTTGTTCTGAAAAAATAAATTTATTTTAATTTATAATTACAATATTTAAAATTGAGCAATTTTATAAAGATGATCTAAAATCTTAATAATTTAATAACTAATATAATAAAAGTTAATAACGGATATAATTTTTATAATGCTTTCTATTGATAAAAATCAGCAAAAAAAATATTGTATTTTGGAAACTAACTTTTCTGATTCTTTAATTAAGAACAAAAAATTATACAGTCGGACCCCATTAACATAGGTTCAGTAACATGTAAATCTGCTTAACACATGGTTTTGCCATGGCTACCTTAATAACAACTCTGACACACGTAAACGGCCCTCCCAACTCGGGAGTGAAAACGAAAAAAGAAAAGTCCCACATGTTGAGCTGTCGAAAGAAAACCGACACCACTTGGATTAGTCCAGGAAATCCACACTAACTGTCTTCTTTCGAATGTGGAAGAATAAATGAAAAGTTCCTGTCACTTCACTTTTATGAGCAGTCACTTTCACTTACTCAAACTTGCCGCCATCATCCATCTACTATTCAACTCAGATCTTTTCCATTCTTCACACCTCTTTTTCGGTACTAATATACATAATAAGCTACCTAATTTACTGAGAATCTTCTTCAGATATACTATCACATTCTTTCTTTCCTTTTTTTTTTTTTTAAAATAGAGGCAGATCTCTTCTCCCAAACATGGTCTAATCAATCTTTCATCAATTCTGTTGTCATCTATGCATTCTTTTGTGCTCGAATTATAGCACCCTTAGGAAAATTTTCCTTGGGTACAGTTTTTCTGTTTAAAATAATAAAAGATGGCAATTTGTTTCTATCAGAGGAAACAATGCGATTCTACACAACTACTATCAAAAAGCAACTGGATTAAATCAGAAAATACAAACGGGGGACCACCGAATAAACTGTTATCAATGGTCGTAATGCTATGCACATGCGTACAACCTAAAGTAAAATCCCGATTGTTGGGGAATGGGAGATTGGGAGAAATAAAATTTTAAAATATTCGCTTTGAATTTAAGCCACACCCAAATTTTACGTCTTAAAAATTTGAATAAAATTCGAAGTAACGTGGTATTTTATTTATCATTATTTTGTATTATTTTTTAATTCTCTTTAATGGTATTATTAAATTAAATAATATCTAGTATTTACTGCAAGCATTTCCCATATTTAATTTCTGTACACAAAGCAAAAACAAAAATTACAGATAGCATTAAATATTTATCGATTAAATTTAATAAAAATATATTTACTATAAAATTATTCACATCTGTTATAGAATTGTATTCTATTTCAATTGTTTTAATAAATACATTATTAAAAGACTGATTTCTAATATTTGTTATATAAAAAGCACAAAATTTACTACAGAATATCGATAGATTGCTTGAATTCTAAATTCTCAGTTATGGATTAGACAACATTCCAGCCATATCTGAATGGGTAATGACAGTTTTTTTTGAGAGAGAAATAGATTAACATTGAAAAATGATTATAAAAAAGTTACAAATATTTTCTTGATATAACAGTACTTCAGGTTAATCCTCGAAAATCTCATTATAAGACTATCAATCCCACATTTTGGATCATTTTAACAATTGGATCAACCCTAATAGTTATCAATTTCCTTATAGTCTGAAAAGCTTTCTGTTCTTATATAACAGTAGAGAGATTATCAGCATTTTCTGACCATAAACTGTTATGTAAGATCAATATATACAAAAATATGAACATTTTGCAAGGAGTTAATTTGCATTGGCTGACAGAAAACAAATTTTATTTTTTGTTAAAAATTATATTAGTATTAATTATGCTTTTTTATTATTGTATTTTTGTTTCAAAATTTATTTTTTATGTGAATAAAAATAAATTATTCTTCTGTGCTTTTATGTAAAATAATACTGCTAGAAAATTGTTGTTTATATGCAGTAAACTAATAGCTTGTTTCAGATATAGTAATGTTTACAAAGTTGTTTGTCCTATAAATGTTTTTATAGATACTCTTTTGACTATTCTTTTCTCTTTGATCAAGACAAATAATAGTGTATTTTTGGGGATAGATCTCAACAATTATTTATATAGAAGAAGAAAAATGAATGCTGCAACACGCTAATGGAGGGCATATTTGTTGGCAATCAATGGCAAGAGAAGGCAATTTTTCTTTTGTTGATGGATTTATAATTTGTTTGGATGGACTGTATTGAAATTATTTTTAAAGCACATTGTTGTAAAAGAAGAAAGTTAAGAATAGTTAGTAAAAACTGTATGCTTCATTATTTTCCTGGTTCAATTTTAATAAACTTATGTTTATTTTATTGTGATATACAGGCAGTCCCAGAAATATATAAGTGGATCAATCCACAAAACCTTATACAAGTCAAAACACGTATGTTGGAGCATATATAATACTAGTGTGTTAAATGATGTTAACATTAAAAATAATTATATTTAAGAATAAGCACATAAGTTGCATTGCAACAACATGATAAAGGAGTCAGTCACCAACTTGGAGATATGAATTCAATTCAGAGTCCCACCCTCCAGTTTTTCTGGAGAGATCTGGGTTTGGGCCCAGTTTACCATAGGATTACCTAAAAATAATCCTATGTACAGATCTACATATTGGATCTATATAAGTTGGGAATTGCATGTAATCAGAAATTTATATTTAAATTTTACGATAAATTTTTTAGATATATTGTCAATAGATTGCTAAGATAGATTGCCAATTAATAACATGCTTTATAAAATAAAGTATATACAGTGTGTTTGGTAGTCTGAATTTAGTATTATAGCAAATTTCAAGTTATAAACCAAACTTATAAATGCATTATGTTCACAACTGTAGGAATATATATACAGGTAGGCCTCAATTAGTGCGAATAATTGGTTCCACGAATTTCTCGCACTAATCGAATTTGCACTATTCGAAGTATTAACTCTATGTAAAATATGGTAACTGGTTCTTGCTTTGTGAGATTCCAGCCATTAGCTAACTTCATGATGAATAACCACAATAAACTTAACACTAACTGTTTAAGAAATACTTATTTTCATATTTTACATCATTGTTCATCATCTAAATTAATAACTTACCAGGAATTGCATCTCATACCATCATCAAACCAACTGCCAAATTAAAACCAAAATAGCGAATCAAAAGCGGAAGTTGAGCGCTGCTTTTCTATCGCTCAATCACATCCATTTTTTGCTCTAGCGTGATCACTAACCTCTTCTTTTTTTCATTTCCTGTTTTATTGTCAGAAGTGTTCTTCCTTTTATCCATTTCGATACAGTAATTTTTAAAAAAGAAAATTCTGTACTATACTGTAGCAAAGCTAAATAATACTATACTGTAGTCGATAGCAAAGCTAAATAATAGTACAATAATGTAATAATAGTACAGTTAACGGCAAAAAGCCCATCTTTCTGATGTTTCACCCCTTCAAAGCCGTGTGACTGTTCTTGGACTGCTCCTTGTCCAGTTTTACTAACCGAAAATTAACGGTAATTTGTTAATTGACATCATAAAAGGAGCTTTGTTAGTAAGACTGGTCTATGCTTACAACTCGCACTAATCGAATATTTGCTCGCACTAACTGAAAAACGGTATCAATTTTATAAGTCGCACTAATCGAAATCGCATTATTCGAACTCGCACTAATCGAGGCCTACCTGTAATACCATTATTAAAAAACTTTTTTAAAGGAAATTATCATCAAAATATTAAACAAAATTTACACAAGTATGAGTAAAATAGAATAAACTTATCGCAGAAATTTCCAAACTATATATCAAAATATGCATAATATGGCATCAGCAAATATGTGATTCATGCTCTATAGCAGGGGTAAAATCATATCGCGGGCCACAAAAAAAAAAAAAAAAAAAAAAAAAAAAAAAAAAAAAAAAAAAAAAAAAAAAAAAAAAAAAAAAAAAAAAAAAAAAAAAAAAAAAAAAAAAAAAAAAAAAAAAAAAAAAAAGTGTTAAAAGATTTCAAATACATTAATTAAAATTGTTTTCAAAATATATTCCTGAATAGCAAAAATAACCGTAATTCAAGTAACGATCTTTCTGACTGGAAAAGATCGGTTAAAATGGACTAACGAAAGAAAAAATTTAAAAGAATTCAAAACAAAATAAAATGCTAGGGAAATAAGATTGTTTCAAAATCCATTTGACTGTGTAGTTGCTGATGTCCAAGTCAACTTCATTATTGAACTTCAGGCAAATGAACATATAAATATTAAGATAGGAAACTTGATCGATTTTTATAAATTTTTGAACTTTGAGCTTTTTCTAAATTTGAAGAAATTTGCTTGTAAATTTATCACTATTTTTGGGACAACATATCTTTACAAACAAACTTTTTGCCGAATGAAATATATCAAGTCAAAATATAGTGCAAATTTATCTGATGAACATTTGAAATCCTTACTTGTAATTAGCATTTCAAAATTTGAACATGAGTTTAATAAGATTTTAAAAACACAAACACAGTTACATTCACATTAATGATTTTATTATAATTTGTGATGAAAATATGAGAAATTGCTGATAGTGTTTGTTGTCATTAATATACGATAATTTAATCTCACATACTCTAATAAGTTTTTATTTCAATAAAACTATACAATTTTATTTCAATAAAGCTCATATCTAATTCTACAGATTTTTTTGCTATGGCCCACTGAATAGTGTTCAGTACCCAATGTGGCCCTCATGGTGAAAAGTTTGGAGACCCCTGCTCTATAGTAAAGATCACCATATCAGATCAGTCTTGTAATATGATCATAGACAGTTAAAGATAAAACTAAGAAGTGAATATCTCATTGCTAGTTATACAGGGTGCCCACGTTTCTGTGGACCAGGCATTTTTCTTGAAAACTATCGGGTATACACGAAAACTATAAAACACATGTCCTGTTACATTTTCCTTTCGAATTACAATCCGTCCTTAATATTTTTTTCTGCGCATCCTCTCACGCAGTGCGTGCTTCAAGTTTGTTTTCTTGAATGAAAGTGTATTATTTTTCTAATGGAATGTTATTCCTCCATTTTTTGTGCAATTTTCCTGGTGGAATTATTTTTCTATGACTGATATTTTCGGAGATATTTACCAAATAAAGGAACTATTAAGAAAGACAAAATTTGATCTATAATATTGCCAGTTCTAATGTTTTTGTATCAAGCAACTAATAAAGTTCTGTTAGATTTTACACTACAAAGAGAAACATGATAATATGAAGAAAGATATACAGGAATATCATGTATAGAGTGGTTTTGAATGTGTGTTTTGATTTAACGCGGTTTTTATTATTACACATATCAACATTGGCAACCCTGATCGGTGATCCTCCAAGTGCCATAGGTGATAGCGCTTCGTTTGCTGAAATAGATGTGAGAATTCAATAAATGAGCCATCTGTATGAAAAATTATTCTGAGCAAAGATTAAACAACATGGAATGAACATCGCTTCTTATATGTCAAAAGATCATGAGAAATCGATCTTCTACAACGGAAAATATGGAACACCTTCTAATGATCTGGAGTGGAGATTGTAATCAGAAAAAGATTCCTTTGAGTCAAATGAACGAGTTAAAACAAATTAAACTGAAATCCATTATAAATAGACCTCAAACCTCGCGGTTTTACATAGCGCAGACATTACTTGGAACTAAATAACTACACTATACAAAGTATTCCTGTACTTGGAAAACAGAAATAGTTAACAACAATGATCTGTCTCTAATGCTTGGGCAGACTATGGATCCCACGTTGATAGAACTCAGCAGAATTTTCGGAAACTAGTGCATGTATCACTTCACTGAGGATTTGGAACCGTGGTCCTTTCAGATGGTTGTCTAATGAATAAAACAAATAGTAATCCGAAGGTGGAATATGGGGGATGCATTAATGTTTCCTAATCAACTCGGATAATGGTGTCACGGGCGCAATATCAGGGGAATATGGGGGATGCATTAATGTTTCCTAATCAACTCGGATAATGGTGTCACGGGCGATCTTAGCAACATGTGGCTTTGCGTTGTCCTCTAACAGAATGACATCTTTGTGATTCACAAGTGCTGGCTCCATGGTTTTCAGTTTTTCTTGCACACATTCCAGTTGTTGAGTGTGTACAATTGCATTGATTGTCTGGTCATGTGGCAGCAGTTTCCAATGTTGTTGTTGTTGTTGTTTAGTCTCTAATGCTTGGGCAGACTATGGATCCCACGTTGGTAGAACTCAGCAGAATTTTCGGAAACTAGTGCATGTATCACTTCACTGAGGATTTGGAACCGTGGTCCTTTCAGATGGTTGTCTAATGAATAAAACAAATAGTAATCCGAAGGTGGAATATGGGGGATGCATTAATGTTTCCTAATCAACTCGGATAATGGTGTCACGGGCGATCTTAGCAACGTGGTTTTGCGTTGTCCTCTAACAGAATGACATCTTTGTGATTCACAAGTGCTGGCTCCATGGTTTTCAGTTTTTCTTGCACACATTCCAGTTGTTGAGTGTGTACAATTGCATTGATTGTCTGGTCATGTGGCAGCAGTTTCCAATGTTGTTGTTGTTGTTGTTTAGTGGAAATTACTGGCACAAGGGCCATCTGGGCCATGCTGCACCAAACACTGGGTTATGTATTTCTGTGTTGGTAGGAGATAGCAGGACAGGAGTCAAAAGAGGAAGAAGTCCAAATATCAATAAAGTACAGGAGTCTTACACTGAAGTTATATACATCGATAAATGCCAATATGCTTTAGATATGAGATGACTGCAGATACATCAAATGCATCCGATAGTATTTCTAGTTTCCAATGTACGATAACCCGAACATTCACCAAAACAGAGCATAGTGTTCTGTTGATGCAGTAATAGTTTTGGTTGTTTGGGAGGAGGTTCATGTGGTGCCAACCATCAACGATGGTGACCATGGAATATCATAAAGAACTCGCTTCTCATTGCAGATTAGAACTCTGTCCAGAAACGAATCCTTCTTTTAATGAGGCAGCAAAGAAACACAGGCATTTGCTCCTGTAGCTTTCTAAGGCATAGTTAACTCGTGGGAGCTATCGTCCCACTTTATATTGTTTCCCAAACTGATGGAGGTGTGGTCAAATGGTTTTTTGTTCTGCAGCTGAATGCTTTTCCCAATGTTTCACGTTTGGCCACTATCAGCCTCAATAGCAGTTTTGAATGCCTCTTTGTCTACAGCTTGTGGATGTCTTGTACATGCTGTGTCCTGGAAAGATTCATCACTCTCCTTAAATTTATTAAACCACCATTATACTGTCTGGTCATTTACCACATCTCTACCAAATGCCTGTGCATATTTTTCTTCACGTTGCAAGCTTTTTCGTTCCCAGTTTATACTCATAGCATACAGGTCCATATAAACTTGTTTGAAGTTCCCATGGTTGACCTGCTCGCTGATGTCCCTCTTTAACCTTTTCTGCTCCTTTTATAATATATATATAAAAATTCTAATACCCTCCATGAAATATGATACTTAATATTCGATATTTTGTATATATATATATAAAAAAAAATTCTAATACCCTCCATGAAATATGATAATTAATATTCGATATTTTGCCATAACTTTTTTACTTTTTAATTTTTTATTGCAAGCTTTTTCGTTCCCAGTTTATACTCATAGCATACAGGTCCATATAAACTTGTTTGAAGTTCCCCATGGTTGACCTGCTCGCTGATGTCCCTCTTTAACCTTTTCTGCTCCTTTTATAATATATATATAAAAATTCTAATACCCTCCATGAAATATGATACTTAATATTCGATATTTTGCCATAACTTTTTTACTTTTTAATTTTTTGTGCTTTTTGTTTATAATTTCCATCATTGTCGAATATGCTAATTCGCATAAATATGAAGTAGAAAAAGGTAATAAAGCTTTTAAAGCCTTCATTGATATATTTGAAAATTCTGTTGAAATTTGTATCCAAAATGCTATTGCATTTGTTTCATCAAATTTTATTCTTAAATTTCTATCATTTTTTATTTTTGTAATAAATATTTAATCTTTTCTTAATTTTAATTAAACACATATTTTTAGTCTCACATTAATTTATTAATTTTTATTAAAAATATCAATATTCTTGCGACACACTACTGTGTCGCGACACACTGGTTGGGAAACACTGCCTTATAAGATTTGATTACATAAAGACGTAGTTCCTTATTTGTTGACTTCACCAAGAAGAATACCCATCCCTAAATTAAAGGAAATCAAACAAAATCTTGATAATATGCTTTTAATGGGCATCATTGAGCCAGTTGAAGAACCAACAGATTGATGCTCTGGACTAGTTCTCGTCCCCAAGCTGGATGGTACAACTAGAATATTGTTGATTATTCCAAATTAAACAAATATATTCAGTGCGAAATTCATCCAATTCCCAACACCAAAAATATTCTTAGGCGATTAGGCAAAACAAAATTTTTTTACGAAAATTGGTGCTGTTCACAGATTTTGATAGTGCGAATCAGATAAAGAATGCAACTGCTAACAACTTTCATTACTCCATTCGGAAGATTTAAGTATAAAAGACTTCCATTTGGCATTTCAGCAGTACCAGAGTATTTTCAGAAAAGAATATTCTCAGATTCTGAAAGAACTTATCAGCGTGCAATGCAATATTGATGATATATTGGTATTTGGAGAAACTATAGTTAAACATGACAAATGTTTGCATAAGGTATTATCAAGCCTGCAAAAAGCAGGGATAATTCTAAATCTAAATAAATGTGAATTTGGAGTTATGGAAGTAAAATTCTTAGGCCATGTGATTGATCAAAATGGAATTCACATTATAATGATAGAATAGAGGCAATTAAACAAATGGAACCACCAGAGAATGTGTCAGAGTTGAGAAGCTTAATTGCAACTATAAACTATCTCGAAAGATTTATTCCTAATCTGTCAATAAAAGCTCATCCATTAAACAAACTATTAAGCCCTAAAAATGAGTTCAAGTGGGGGAGAGCATCAGGGGAAGCTTTAAAATAATAAAAGATGAACTAACAAAACTGCCGACCTTGGCCTAGTTTGAACCCACACAGGAAACAGTTATAATAGCTGATGCATCTTCTTATGGGATAGCAGCTGTACTTAAACAAAGTCTCTTACAATCGTTGGTATTTGATTGAGGCTGAACTGATGAAAAAGAAGGTACTACTGCCTTAAGGAACAATATGAAGATCTTTGCCAAGAATGCTAGCAAGCATTAGGAGAAACCATACTAACTGAAATAGAGCATATACTGAACAGCTTGAAAGAGAACTTACAAAAGTGTTACATTAAAAAGCTTAAGTGGGTATTTAAACAGCAGCTCAAACCAGATAGGAAGAAGAGTGTCAGCCTCAATCAAGTACTAACAATCATAGGAGACTTACATATCCCACCATACGCTGAGAATCTCCTTAAAAAAGGCCCAGCCTGCGCATTACTGAAGCAAACAACCCTCATCGATGACATCCCAATGTTCAAGCAAATCATCAAAGACAAAGAAGACCTTGAAAAAGAACATCTTAAGTAGACATTTCTCAAACAATCGTCTAGTAAGAGGGGCACACGTATATTGAAGGATACAGCCCAAGACACCTCGGACATCAAGAAAACCCTTCGATGGCTAAAAGAGAAAGACTACATCCTTACTAGAGAAGATAAAATGAAGAGAATTGTACTAATGACAAAGAACAGTTATGATGAATTCTTGTTAAAGTATATAGCCAGCACAGGAGCAGTTGAATTACAACATGACCCAACTGAAAAACTTGCTTATAAGGTTGAGAGGTTAGTGAAAGACACACGTCTCCCACGAATATGGAATGTCCGAAGACAGGAAGCACCAGCATGCCCCAGACTCTTTGCTTTGGTAAAAACCCTTAAAACACCATTAGATGTGAGACCTATTGTCAAAAAGAGGTTGGCCCCAACCTACCATCTTGAGAAAACTATAGCCACATGGTGCAACAGTGTCTTAGGAAACACTGAGAACTCAACAATGGTAACCTCCACAGTTTTAAGTAGGCTAAAGGAGCTAAAAGTAAACGATGATGACATCTTCACCACCTACAATTTTGAAGCGCTATACCCATCGCTCCAACTAGAACCAGTATGTCTATTCTTTTATAGGTTCCTGCTTGAGCATATCCCTCAGGACCAAAACAGTCCACAGTTTCTAAGAGAGATAGTGCACATGATCTGCTACAACTCTTATTTCACCTTCAGAGGCAAGGTTTACAAACAAGTTCCAGGAGTACCCATCAGCAGCCCTATAGCAGGTACCCTTGTGGAAATCCTCCTTAGAGAAGTCAAGAACCAAAAGCTCCCAAAATTCTAGCCTTTTATTAAGTTTTATATTAGATATGTTGACGATTTAACTGGTAGTTTGGAATAATGAAAGCAAAATTGATAAGCTGGCTGAAGATCTCTCTCTGATGCAGTTTGGCCTTAAGCTGAAGTTAGACCAAGCAAGTACATCTAAACTACATTACTTAGACCTCTCTTTGCAGATACCCATGGGGAACATCATTATGAGCGTGTACAGGAAGATGACATATCAACCGGTTCTTATCCCAAACTGGTCGAAAGATCCCATCAGTTACAAAAAGGCAGCCTTCCGAAGCCTCTTTAGAAGAGTCTTAACATACTGCACTGAAAATGAAGACCTCAGAAAAGAGCTTACATACGTAAGATCGATTGGGGCACAGCATGGATATTCCAAACTTTTCCTCACGCAAATTCTCAACCAGGTGAAGAAGAAAATCTCCAGCAATGCAGGTAGAGTAGAAAACCCTGGGAGTACCATACAACACTTTTTACCAGTACCGTACCACCTCAAAGACCTGAACGTGATAAGAAAAATAGTGAAGAATGAAAACAAGTGCATAGCAACAAAAAGAGATTCAAGTGTCTTCAATATTCTTCGCAACAAAAAAAGATAAACTGAAAGAATCGGAACGTACCGGTGTTTATAAGATTCCTGTCAAGGATGTACAACTGCAAAGTGAAGCAGCATACATAGGTGTAACCTCCAGGACACTACATAGGAGGATCGAAGAACATAAAAAAGACATCAAAAAAGCAAAAATGTCCATCTCCTTAGTGCAGGAGGCCTATAGGAAGGACTTAGAAATTTTATGGGACAATACGAAAGTAATTAAAACAGTTCCTCCATGCACGCAGTCAATTATCACAGAATCCTTGGAAATACTTCACAGAAGGGATAGAGAAAACCTTGTAAATGACAGAATGTCATGGGAACTCCTGCAAACTTGGAGATTCGCTTTAAATAAGAAGACCCCACTGAACCACAATAGCTCAGAGGATCAAATCTTTTAACCCAAGGGAATACTATGCTTTGAAACTGATATACGGGATGTCACCCAACACAATCTACCTTCAATGTCATTTATTTCTTCCTCTTTATTTTAACTTTATTTAATTTATTACTGTATGTAACTATAATTTATTTAAATTTTATTGTATGTATCTGTATTTAACTTTCTCCATTTGAATTAATCTCAACGTGTAGCTCTAGTTCTTTAAATTACGCTAATTAGAGTTTTCTTAAATGAACTTGTTCTAAGAACTAAAGGTTGCCATAGCAACCTGCATTCCTTCGATTCTGTTATTTTTGGAACTCCGCCTGATGATGGTTGATAAACCGAAAGTGTTTGCGGAATTTTGTTATTAATTAAAGTTTTACTATACTGCAAATAAGTGCTAGTTTTTGTTTTACTCTTCAGATTTAGAAAATGCATATTTTGTAAATAGATATAGATTGATTTATATACCATGATTTAATTTATTTGTGGCATCTGCTGTTTATATTTCTCTTAACATATTTTTACTTGGTTTCATTTTGATATTTTCTATGAATTCACTTTTTACAATTATCTTATGATAGCATTGTTATTTTTATTATTTCTTTATTATGCATAATTTTAACAAACTTTTTGACTGGTCTAATTTGGCCCATATGGCCTTTGTATAATTAAACTGTAGTCTGTTCAAATTAACATAAAAAGTTTATTCTTATTAGAAAATATTTTTTAAAATTATGGTTTATTTTAGATGAATTGCCTGGAGAACCAATTGGTCCTCCTACACCACCCAATGATTGTAGCCCATATAAATTTCAATGCAAAAATGGAAACTGTTATAGTCGTTTAGAGCATTGCAATTTTATTGATGATTGTGGAGATGGGACTGATGAAGCTGATTGTGGTAAGTGAATTTTAAAAATTTTCATAATTGCATACCATAGTAACTAAATACAGTAAATATACTTTTCAATTAAATTATATTTGTGAATTTCAAAATAAACAACATTATTAATATAATTATTTTTAGAATAAAAAAACACTTTTCAACATTAAAAAATAAACTAATAATGACATTTATATAATTTGAATAAATACAAATAATAATGGCCATAGTAAACTGCTTATTATATATAATAATGTCATATATATAGAACAGTTATCCCTTCTATAATATGGTAAATAGGTTTGTAAAAACCATGTGTGAAACCATGTTATATGAGACCTGGAGCCAATACAAAAGGGAGAGTTATGTTCCAAAATCAATTAAAAACAAATAACTTTCTTTAATTCCACTTAAGAAACTTGATTTTTATTAAGTTTCTTATGTGGAAAACATAAGTAAAAAATATATATGTAAGACCCTAAATAATGTGAATACATAATACAAAAAGAAAGAAAAAAGTATACAGCTTATATAACATTCATTTAATAATTATATCTTCTATACCACTGTTCATTAAAAATGAGAATGTTTTTTTCTTTTTTACAATATCAACTTCACTTTCTGAACTTTTTTCTGCACTTAAAGTTTGTGTATCTGCTGCTCTCTTTACAAAATCTGTTATCTAAACTATCTCGCTATAAATTGATCATTCCTTAATAAATATCCAAAAAAAATATATGAATAAAAATGTATTTTTCTATTTCACATTCTTCTATTGAAGAATAAAAACTTACTTTTTATCCAAGAACTGAATTTTTGGAACACAGAATATTCAATTGTTGCCAATTAACTCAATTTCAAATCAAAATCAAAAAGAACAAAATTCTCAATGGTCTACAATTAACTCCATTCAATTCGATTCATCGACAATTAACTTCATTTTCAATTTGAAATTAATTCAATTTCAAATCGAAATTGAAAGTAGACTGCTTATCATCCTCTCACGGAAACTAACAAAATTGCATTTATGACTAATTTTAGCAAAACTGTTTCCAAATGATTGCATTTTATGTATGTCCTCGTATGTATTTACAAAAATTAATGAAAATGTTTTGTGTTATAGAACAGTAAACATAATTTTAGAAATGTGTTAAGTAAAAACCATGTTCTAGAAAGCCGTGTTATAGGAGGGATACCTGTATATATGTATTTATGGATAATTCTCAACTTATAATGAACACATGCTAATGATGGTAGTAGTAGTAGTAATAGTAGTAGTAGTAGAATAGGGAGGGGCTGTTTCAGCCCAAGCACCGCGACCATCATTGGTCTATTGTGCACCCCCAATCAACTCATCCCAAAAGAATCAACATTGGTTATTGTGCACCCCCAATCAAATCATCCCAGAAGAAGGCGTAGAATAGGGAGGGGCCTATTTCAGCCCAAGCACCGCGATCAACATTGGTTATTGTGCACCCCCAATCAAATCATCCCAGAAGAAGGCCTGTCTTTAAAACAAATGACAGTACTTTCCTCAATGGGACAATAGCAAGATCCTCCGAAAAAACGACAGTATATTCTTTAATGGGATAGAAGCAAGATCCTCGGGAACAGGAAAATACATCCCCAAGAAAATGACAGTATATTCTTCAATGGGACAGAAGCAAGATCCTTGGGAACGGACTTCCCAAGAAATCACGCCTAACCCACGAAAGGGCCACACATTCACACAAAATGTGAAGAGGAGTTTCCTCATCTCATCTCATCTACACATGGGACTATTAGCAAGCCCAATCAAGTGAAGATGTCTCCTAAGACTACACATGGGGCTATCAGCAAGCCCAATCAAGTGAAGATGTCTTCCAAATACACATTGGACTATCAACAAGCCCAATCAAGTGAAGATGTCTCCTAAGCACAAAGGGATATCAGCAAGCCCAATCAAGTGAAGATATCTTCTAAGATGACAGTGCCCTATAAGAAGCCCTGTAACAATCCTAACCTCAAAGTTATTCATAGAAAGCAACTCTTTTGGTTCACTGAGCACAACAACCTAAAATGAGAGCCTTTGCCTGCCTAAGAACAGAGGTAGACCTCCAGAAAGCATGATGCTGAGCCTCCAACCAGTCCCTGATAACCGCCCAAAGACATCCGAACCAATACCAGGATAGGCTCAGGTCCAAAAAAGAGGCGAGAAGCCCCTTCCCTGGCAAGCTTATCAGCAACCTCGTTACCCACAAGAAGCCCCTTCCCTAGCGAACTTATCAGTAACCTCATTATCCCCAATTCCCTTGTGTCCCATCACCCAAACTAGTTGTACCCTGTTCTTGGTGGCCTGTTTACCAATGAGAAGACGGCATTCCCAGACTAGTTTCAAAACAGATCAGGAATTATCAAGTGCTTTAAGAGCAGCCTGACTGTCAGATAGGATAAAAATATGTTTACCAGCATAATCCCTATCAAGATTAATACTAACACATGCAGAAATAGCAAAGATTTCTGCTTGAAAGACAGTGGCAAACCGCTCAAGGGAAAAGGAATAAAACATCCGAGTCCCTTTGCAGTAAACTCCCGCCCCAACACCAGTAGTGATTTTAGAACTGTCCATAAACCAGACCAAACCACCCTTGATACTGTGCCCAAATCCCCCTCCTCAGTCTTCCAAACTGGGAAAAACAACAGTGAAGGGCTGGAAGAAATTAAATTTAGGTACCATGTAATCCTTAACCATCCCAAGAATGTTACAGTGTATCCTGTCCCATTCAAAAGACAGATGCTCCACCTTATGGGTCCGTTACAGTGTATCCTGTCCCATTCAAAAGACAGCTGCTTCACTTTATGGGTCCAAGAAATCCCTCTCCCAGAAGAATGAAGCCTATAATACCCTCCCGTGCACTCGCCTCAACAAACAGATGCAGAGGAGGAATGCACAAGAGGACCTCAAGAGTGGCAGTAGGAGCAGTCTTCATAGCCCCAGTGATGCCCAAACAAGCCAGTCTTTGAATCCTTCCAAGTTCGGCCTGACAAGTCTTAAATAAGACCCTACGCCACCATACGATGGCAGCATAAGTAAGAAT